>ML242240.1:0-67226 GCA_005239495.1 Nicotiana undulata
ACTTACCTCAAAACTAGCCCGAAAACTATTCCGCAATGCGCTTGCCTCTCTAATCAACCTCCGCAGGCTCCAAATCTACCAAGTTCAGATTTTTATCATCAATACGGGCTTACGGAGCAATTTCCAATCGAAAGATATCAATTTTACTCAAAAATCCGAAACCGGGCAAAACCCGACCCCCGGGCCCGCGTCCCGAAACTCAGAAATTTTTACAGAAATGTATTCTTCATCTTCCCACGAGTCCGTACATATAAAGAACACCAAAATCGGAGTCCGTTTGACCCCTCAAATCGACCCTTGAAGGTCTCANCAAGGGGTTTAAGTCGCGGAGGGTTTAATTTAAATATGCCCAATGATTCCTTCACCGCGATCGCAGCCTTGCCCCTACGATCGCATAGTGTTACGTCCTTTGACTTACGCGATCACAACCTTAAGCACGCGATCGCGCTTCACCCTGACACAACCTCACGCGATCGCACCCATGCCCACGCGATCGCGATGCATTATCAGCTGCTCCCTTATGCGCCCAATTACTCTACGCGAAAGCGAACTCCACTACGCGATCGCACTTCACACCCCGCTCAACTCACGCGATCACGACCTCCTCCATGCGATCGCGAAGAACAAAAATCTGCCATTCCTCAGCTAACCCTACGCGATCGCACTGCTTAAGCCACCCACCTTACACGATCGCAGACCATTCCTCGCGATCGCAGTTAACAAATTCCAGATGCATAAACACCAGAAAACCAGCAGTGTTTTCAAGTCCAAAAATGCCCGTTAACCACCGGAAATCAAAACCGAGCCCCTCGGGACCCCGACCAAACTTACCAACATATCCCATAAAATCATTCAAACTTACTTGCATTATCAAAACACCAAAAGTAACATCAAAACTCCAAATTTGTATCGGATTCAAGCCTAAGAACTTTGATATTTCTAATTTTTCACCAATGATGCCGAAACTATCCAAATCAACTCCGATTGACCTGAAATTTTGCAGACAAGTCCAAAATGTCATTACGAATTTGTTCCAACTGTCGGAATTCCAGTCCGACCCCGATAGCCTATTTTCCACAGCCGACCGGAATCGCCAAAAAACAAACTTTCACCAATTCAAGCCTAATTCTACACCGGACATCACAACATTATTATGAACACACTCCTAAGTCCCAAATCACCAAACGAAGCTATCCGAGCCATAAAATCTGCATTCCGAGGTCGTTTACCAATAAGTCAACTCTTAGTTGACTTTCTCCATTTTAAGGCTATTTTTAAGAACTAAGTGCCTGAGTTCTCATTTCACCATTCCGATTTCAAGCCTATCAACTCTAACACATTAATAACAGAATAACCAATCTATAATAAGTCAACAACAACAATTATAATGCAGGTTTTGCATAACGACAGACCGGGTCGTTACATCTGGGCTGAACCCTGCCCCTGCCTCGGCCTCTAGCACGGCCTCGGCCCCTCGTAGGAGCTGCAACAGGAGGATCAGGCTGCTGATCGGTCGATGAGGAAGCACGCGTCCTCGCCATCTGTGAGAGAGTAGGATAGAGACTCAATTAGTATTTAGAATTTAAATGTCACGACAGAGAATGAAAGATATGAAGTTATTCCTAACTTTGCAGCCTCTGGGGATAAGTAGAGACGTCTCCGTACCGATCCCTCAGACTCTACCAAGTTTGTCCGTGAGTTGTGACACCTAAGCGACCTAGGGCTCTGATACCAACTTGTCACGACCCGAAATCCCACCTTCGGGCCATGACTGCGTCTAACGTTGAACCCGCTAGACAAGCTAACGTTTGAACTAAATAAAACTCATTAACAACTAAAACGAACAAGATAACTAAGGCATCGATGGTCAACAACATGAAGGTTAACAAACTACCAAAAATAATATAGCAATTTCGAAATAAAACCCATATACATATCCCAGAACTGGTGTCATATACTCAGGAACTGTCTAAGAGATTACTAAATACAATGGTCTGAAAATAAGTACATATGTCTGTCTTTGAAACTACAAGGTAAGACAGAGCTGAAAATTAGTACATATGTCTGTCTTTGAAACTACCTCGATGTCTCCTGTATGAACTGATGAAATGCCCCGACCGTCAGTGACCACCGGGTCCGGCTGCGTAGTCTGCACAACATAAAGAAGTGCAGGTGTAGCATCAGTACAACCGACACCATGTACTGAGTAAGTGCCGAGCCTAACCTCGGCGAAGTAGTGACGAGGCGAGGACCAAAAACAATATATGTACCTGTGCAATTCTATATAATAACAGGAAAATATCGACAGAAATAAGCAAGTAAAATAGATACGGGGAGAACATGCTGGGGGTAAAAGGGGCAACAAAATGCTAGCACAGTAGAACAGGGTAATAACTGAAATGTAACAAGCAAAAGCAGGAATTTAACGTCTCAGAACAAATAATGAACAGCAAAGAAGTACGACATGTCCCCTCGTGCGTAATCTCGCAATCACTCGGCACGGAATGTCCCCTCATGCGATAAATAATAAACGATCAACACGGCATGTCCCCTCGTGTGATAAATAATAAAAATCAGCATGGCATGTCCCCTTGTGCGATAAATAATAAAAATCAGCACGGCATGTCCCCTCGTGCGATAAATAATAAACGATCAACACGACATGTCCCCTTGTGTGATAAATAATAACAATCAGCACAGCATGTCCCCTCGTGCGATAAATAATAAACGATCAACACGACATGTCCCCTTGTGTGATAAATAATAACAATCAGCACAGCATGTCCCCTCGTGCGATAAATAATAACAATTAGCACGGCATGTCCCCTTGTGCGATAAATAATAACAATCAGCACGGCATGTCCCCTCGTGCGATAAATAATAACAATCAGCACGGCATGTCCCCTCGTGCGATAAATAATAAAAAATCAACAATAAGAAGTCTCAAGTGTATGGAGATACTCAATAAAATTCTATCGTCCCGGCAAGGGACTCAGCTATAACCAACCTCGCATCAGAAATAATTTCAACAGTAAAAGCCTAAACTGTAAAAAACAACACAATGACTCCCCTTGTCATGAAACAACATCATGGTATCACTTCTAAACCACCAATTACTCATAGTACAGAGAATATTAAGAACACGGTACGATTCATCACAATTGACTCACGGGCATACTTGACCGCAACATATAGGCACTTGGCACTCGTCACCCCGCCTATATGTTGGACATGAATTATACATAGCAAATAAGACTCTATACCTAATCCCTCAAGCTAAGGTTAGGGGAAACACTTACCTTAGCTCCAAAGTGCAAGTCAAGCCTCAATCACAGCCTTTCCTCTCGAATCCAACTCTGAATCGATAATATCTAGACATAATGGATTTATTAACATCAATAATTACTCAATAAACAAACTCTAAGGCCTAATTATACATTTTCTACTATTCTTCCAAAAATACTAAAATTCGACCCCGGGCCCGCATGCTCGAATCCCGAAAATTCTCGGAGGAATCACTCACCCATAGCCTGAGGATCATTCATATGAAGTTTCTACTTGATTTCATAGCATTAATTGGATAGTTCACCAAATTCCCAAAAATCCCATTTACTACTCAAAACCTAGATTTTATTCTAAGATTTAGTAGTTAATGCCCTTGACAAATTCATGAATTAAACTAGTAAAATAGAGTGAAATTACTTACCTCTACTAGAAGTGGGTCGAGGAATGGTTTCTCCAGTTCTTAGGACCCTTCAATGGAGGTTGGAATGGGTGTAAATGAAGGAAACCCGAGTATTTGACACTTAAATACAGGCTGCCTACAGGGGTTTCCGCACCTGCGACCCTGGGACCGCACCTGTGGTCCCGCACCTGCGAGGAAATGGCCGAACGTGCGGAAAATGGCCGGGGGAGGTGAGTTCGCACCTGCGGAGTTGGGGGACGCACCTGCGGTCCCGCTCCTGCGGAAAAAGAACCGCACCTGCGGCTGGGCAACCGCACTTGCAGTCACACCAGCACCAGCTGCACTAACTGTTGTTTTAGCTGGTTTTTAGCCCCGTTGTGGGTCCGGGAGGCACCTGGGCCCACCCAAGCCCCCGTCCAGAAATACCAATAAGTCCCAAATCATTATACGGACGTGCTCGAGCCCACGGAACACTCAAAAAAATGCTAAAACTCAAAATCACACCCCAAAACCCCTAAATATGAAAATATGAACACTCAAACTTCAAGTTCTTGATTTCTATAAACATGCGCCGGACCGACCTATACGACTCGGAATGACATCAACTTTTGTGGACAAGTCATAAATGACATAACGAAACCATTCCCGGTCTCGGAATCACATTCGGACCTTGACAACATGAAATCACGTTCCAAACCAAATTTCAAATTCTATGAAAATTCTCAAAACTTCATTCACTCTCAATTTCCCATTTTTGATCTGAAACCCGTCAAATCAAGTATGTTCCTTACCAAATTTCACAGATAACTTAAATAACACATATTGAACCTATTCCGGGCTCCGGAACCATAACACGGGCCTGGTAACACAGGTTTCACATCGAGGTTCATTTTCATAGCCTTTATTATTTTTCAGAAAGCAATTTTCTTTAAAAATTTATTTCTCGAACTTCGGTTCTCAGAATTCGATTCCGGACATACGACTAAATCCCATATTTTCCTATGGATCCTCCGGGACCGTCAGATCACGGGTCCTGGTCCGTTCACTAAAAATGTTGACCAAAGTCAACTTTATTTAATTAATTATTATAAATTTAACTCTTTATCAAGTTTCCACATAAAGGCTTCTCGGCTACGCGCCTGGGCTGTGCACGTACATCGAGGTGAGATTAATTGAGGCTTTCGGGGCCTCAAAACACAGTCATAATTAAATTTACATAAGATGACCTTTTAGGTCATCACAACAGTAAAACATATCATTAGATATCTTATCGGTACTTTTGAATTTGGTTTATAGTATCCTTGCTATGATAATTTTAATCTCAGGAGTTTCTCATAAGAAAATTTTATAGGTGACAGAAATGACATAAAATATACTAGTGGGACATGTCAATTATTGAGAATGCTCTAATATCTTGGCATAGCAAGAAAAAAATTGGGTTGCACTATCAACTACTAAAGTTGAATATCTTGCAGTTGGAAGTTGCTACACTTAGATTTTATTTATTTTGCATAAACTTTTAGACAATGATTTTCATCTAAGTTCCACTCCTATTATATGTGAATATACCAGTGCTATTTGTTTTTTGAAAAGTTTTGTGCATCACTCTAGAGCCAAGCTTATAAAAATTAAGCATCATTTTAGTGGTGATCATGTTGCCAAAGGTGATATAGTATTAGAATTTATTAATGTTGAGTTCTAACTTGCTGATTGTTTTACAAAACCTCCCCCAGATGAAAGATTTTGCTCTTTACGTAGTCAAATTGGTGTTATACCCGCTCCTTAGAGATTTCTTTTACTTTCTCTATTTTTTTGTTTCCTTTATGCAATGTATAGCCTTTTGATGGCATTCATTAATTGCATGACTGATTGCCATAATTACTTGTTGTGTGAACCGCAGAAGAAACTCCTCACAATAGTCACTCTATTCCTTTTTCCCACATTTCCCTCCAATCGTGACAATCCTACTGATGAGTGCATATCAAGGGTTTTATATGGCTATATTCGGGTGATTATTAGATTTTTGGTGAGTAATTTTAATGATGATTTTATTAGAAAACTCACATTTGTGTTTCATTGTTGTGCATGTAAGTTCTAAGTGTAGATGTGAGACGAAAAGGGTGAAAAGGTAAACAATGTATAAAAGATATCAAAAGAAGTTTTTGATGACCAAATATGATATGTTAAACATCAAATGTTGACAAGGAATGAATATTCAATCAACAAATTGTGGGATTTGGAGATTGGAGCTAAGGTTTCTTTATAGAAACATAAGATACAACTTTAACAGATTATATCTCTTAATCTACAAGATGTTTTATAATAATTCTTATGGGAAATTGTAGATCTTTGTATCTAGGTTTCAGCAATTTAAACGACTCGTCGTTTCAACTCTCCTATATAAAGTTATGGTCTTTTTATTGGACACAGCCAAAGATGCGTGCCAGGTGCGGGACAACGCACGTCCTCCTTCGGGAAACTTAATTCAGGCCTATTTTTGTAACATTTGGCATTCCCCTTGACCTATATAAAGCCTAATCCCGTCCCAAACTAGATATCCTGGAATTTTGGGCAACCTTTGGGGTAAAGAAGGCAAAGAAATACCGGAGACTTGGATCACTTCATCGAAAAGATTCAATACGAAAGTTTTTCTAAGTTTGTGGTTTGTAATGTGTAAAGACCCGTGAAATTTCATGTCTAAAATAATGCCCAAATAGGTCCTCGTGTTGTAAAACTATGGAAATTCTTAACATGGACTTATTTTGAGTTAAAAGTACCCCGGGATTTGAAAGACAAAATTTTCCAGAAATTGTGCTATTATGCGACGCACTAGGCGATCACATAACGTGTATGCGGATCACATAATGGTCGCATACCTGGGCAGACTTCATCCCAAATTAAGGACAATTATGCGGTCCAAAATGCAATCGCATTCTGGTTATGCGGACTGCATAGTTGTCGCATATTGCCCATTGGTTTTTGGTGAGGGAGGATATGCGACGCACTATGCGATCTCATAACGTGTATGCGGACCGCATAGTGGTCGCATACCTGCACATTGTGTTTTTATTTTTGGCCCATCTTGAGGGTCATTCTGCGGACCGCATGTCAGGAATGCGATCGCATTCCTGACCGCATTCCGTGTCGGGGATCCTAATTTCTAATTTTAAAACCCGAACCCCTGTTCAATATAACACCCCTCCCCTTCATTTTAACAATTTTCTGACTAAGAATAGAGAGAGAAAAAGAGATTTCTTGAGAGAAAGGGTTTCAACATCATCCATTTCGTTTTCCACAATCACTGAAGCCCGGGAATTATCGAGTTATTGTCTTCTTCACTTAAAGAGGTAAGTCCCACCCCATTTCCCTTAAATTTCTAGACTTTGGTTAATAAATAGAACTCCCCTAAAGGAGTTCTTGAAGATAAAAGAGAAGAACCTTTCATGCATGTCCATTAATTGTCGCAATCTAGTAAAAGAAAGTGGGTTGGGGTTAATATTCACAAATAAGGGGTTAGAAATCTAAGGGGTCATATAGAATTCGATAAAATGCCTAAGCGAGTTTGAATTGTGTTCATGATTCTCAATTCTAAGATGAATGTGTTGCATTGTGAATTAGATTGACGTTTCTTGACGGTTCGGTGATTTGTGATAGAAATTAAAAAGGGAAAATTCAACACAAGGTATGTATAGCTAATTTTAACCTTTGTAGAATCTTCTTGTTGGTGTTCCAGCATATGGTATGTGTAATTTGTTTAACATTATGTTAATTGATTGTTTTAATGTGTTGAGACGTAAGATTCTATTCTCTGATTATCCTAGCTGATTTCCATGCCACCGTTCTATGTGAGGTTGTGAAAATGGTGATTTCTTGTGCTTACTCTATCACGTGAAAAGCTCGTTAACTGTTGAATACCTCGGTACGAAATGATGTACTACCAAACGAAAGAAATGATAACGAATCCAATTTTTGAATGTATCTAAGTGCTAAATGTTGTGTAGTAAATAATGGAAAGGAAACGTGGATAACTAATTGAGCTTTATGTTGATGGCATACTGTATATGATTCACTATTAGATAAAGCTTTCTATGGCCGTGATTTCATATGGTTATTTGGTTGCTACGAATGAATATCCTTGATGATGAGAATCTTTGTGATTGAATTGTTGATTGATGTTGCTATTAAATGCATTGTTGAACGTATCAAAGGGCTAAGGCTATGTAGCGAATGATGAATGTAAATATGGACTGATTTTATTGAGTTAAATGATTGTGGCAACACCATATATGAATTACTTATTGGTAATGATAATTTTGCCTTGATTTCGCATAGTTGTTGGTTGATATGAACTTATGTTCTTCATGATGAAGATCCTTGTGATTTAAATTGGTGGTGATTGTTGATTGTCCGGTGGGATTGAGTTGCACTCTGTAACATGGAGTAATAAGGGTGGACGAGGTAATAAGTGTGGGAGAAGGTGATAAGGGTGGCCGAGGTAATAAGGGTGGATGAGGTAATAAGGATGGAATGTGATCATTATCACTATTGAAATGAAAATATATGAAACTCTTGAAGATAGAGGTGTTGAAAAAGAAAAGGGGAATCTGTGAAACTCTTGATTTTGGTTATTTCGATTTCTTTGCAATGCTTGTTGGATTCTATTAACTGTCTCTTATCCGTGTACTGCTTTATTGTACTTGGGGTAAAGTTTGTTCATACATATTAGTACTATTCCACAGTACAAACGTCCCTTTTGTCGGGGGCGCTACATCTTTTATATGGATGTAGGTGGTTCCATAGCAGGTAGTTGCGCCCGCCGTTAGTGGTGCCTCCTCTTCATCTCCTCATCAGTTGTGGTGAGCCCCTCTTCTCCTTGGGGCCGTGTGTGGATTATACCACCCTCTTTTGCTTATGTTGTAAAGGTATAGTCGGGGCCTTATTACCGGCAAGTTATGTAAAACCCTAGTATTCGTAGAGGCTCCGTAGACATGATGTGGGTGTATATATGTATTTTTGGGTAGTAACTGTACGTACTCGGAAACCGTGGTTCATGTTAGGAACTTATGTTTGTACCTTGTATGTTTGGATATCAATCGTTGAGATGCTAAAAGAGGAAAAACGGAATTATGTTGTAAAATGTACTTTGAACCTAAATTCGGCTAACTCACATGAAATAATGTATGTAAACGCTGGGTAATACCTTGGGTAGGAAAGGAAATCTAGGTCCGCTTGACTGGGTTCATCCGGTTAGGCGCCGGTCTAGTCCCTCGATTCTGGGGCGTTTCAAACTTGGTATCATAGCCTAAGGTTTTAAAAGTGTCCTAGGATGTCTCGGAGCCGTGTCTAGTAGAGCCCTTCTTATCGATATGTTGTCGACCACATCTATAATTAGGGGGCTGCATGGACATTTAGGAAAATACCCTTTCATTGTTACTCTATATCGTGCGATGGAGTGGAAGGTGAGAATGTCTTTATCTAATTCGTGCGTTGTTCTAATTTTCAGTAAATGGCGCCCAAGAAGAGAGCTCGACTCGGCCTATAGGCCAATGCCACCCCGAGTGTGGCCATACAAACTTTATCTGATGGTGCGGGTGAGAATGATTCCCTGACCTTGAATCTTACTGACTCTTCCGCGCCAGGCCAGTCTATCCCTATTTATGCTCCAGCGGAGGGTACTGAAATCTCTCCCGCTGATGTTCCTGATCCTTCTTCAGTTCCAGCTTCCGATCCCAGTATTTCTTATGGGGACCTTAGGGGGGATATTCAGATGTTGACTCTGTTAGTGGCCTCCCAGGCCCAAAGATCTCAGGCTTCCCCTGCGTCCTTGAGCGAGCAAGGGGATTCTTCAGGTTCTAGGGTCAACCAGTTTCTGCGGTTAGCCCTTCCAGAGTTCACAGGCACCGACCCAGAGGCCGATCCTCAAGATTTTATAGATGAAATGTACAAGACTCTCCGAGTTATGAAGGATACTGAAAAAGAGGGAGTTGAGTTGGCTTCCTATCGTCTAAAGGGAGCATAATATTCATGGTTTGAGATGTGGGAGAGTTCCCGTGGAGAGGGGAGGCCTCCGGCGAGGTGGGTCGAGTTCGTAGATGCTTTCATGGATCATTTCTTGCCTACCGAGACTATGGAAACATGTGCTGCAGAGTTTGAGGTCCTTAATCAGGGCCACATGAGTGTGTGGGAGTACCATATGGAGTTTTTGCACTTGTCAAAGTATGCTACCCACATGATGCCGACTATGGAGGCCAGAGTTCGTCGGTTTGTTCAGGGCCTTTGTCCCTTGGTTGTCAGTTGAGGCTGCTACAGCTGCTTTGCATTCGGATATGAACTACGGGAAGATTGTGGGTTTTTCCTAGGCTACGGAGGCTCGGAAATTGAAGATAAGGTCAGAGAGAGAGAGTAGTAGTTGGGCCCGGTCAACGGGCAACCCTGGGAGCTCGGTTGGAGGTGGGAGATCAGCCCTTGGGAGAGGGTCATCAGGACCATCTCAGTCCTATGCTCAGTCCTTAGCCAGTGCGCCTCCATCAGGGCACAGTTATCAGCAGGGAGGACGCTTTGGGCCCGGTTCAGATAGCAGGAGGTTCCACCAACAGGTCGTTCTGGTGGGAGGTTTCAGCAGCAGCGGAGGGCCCCATGCCCTAAGTGTGGGAGGTTTCTATTCTGGGCCAAGTTACTTGGATATTCCAGTATGCTTCGGATGCGGAGTGAGAGGTCATACCTAGTAGAATTGTCATGCGCCCAGTCAGGGCACGGGCAGGGGCACTACTCAGTCGTCCTGTTCTTCAGCCGCTACATCTTCAGCACGACCTCCAGCTCCAGCAAGGCGCGGTGCAGCTAGGGGTAGAGCACGGGGTCAAGGGGGACCCAGTCGCTTCTATGCCTTGAGTGGTCGCCAGAGTGCGGAGGCTTCTCCAGATGTTGTCACAGGTATTCTGTCTGTGCAAACGCTTAATATTTATGCTCTTATTGATCCAGGGTCCTCTTTGTAATATGTTACTCCATTTATTGCTTCAAGTTTTGGGATAAAACCCGAACAACTTCTTGAGCCGTTCTCAGTATCGACCCCGGTTGGTGATTCCATTACGGCCGCGCGAGTCTATAGGAATTGTGTTGTCACGGTGTGTGGTCGAGATACCACGACCAATCTTATTGAATTAAAGATGTTAGATTTCGATGTTATCATGGGAATGGATTGGCTTTACTCGTGCTTTGCTAAACTCGACTGCCGAACAAGAATTATGAGGCTCGGATTTCCTAACGAGCCCGTCATTGAATGGAAATGGAATGATGTCGTGCCGAGAGGTAGGTTTATTTCCTATCTTAAGGCCTCCAAAATGATCAGGAAAGGATGCATCTATCATTTGGTCCGGGTTGCGGACACCACCTCATAGGTGCCTGCTCTCGAGTCCGTGCCAGTTGTGAATGAGTTTCTGGAAGTGTTTCCGGATGAGTTACTTGGGATTCCACCATATAGAGAGATTGATTTCGGGATTGATGTATTTCCAGATACGCACCCAATATCTATTCCACCGTATATAATGGCGCCAGCAGAATTGAGAGAGTTAAAGGAGAAATTGAAAGATCTATTAGAAAAAGGTTTCATTCGGCCAAGTGTGTCGCCTTGGGGCGCACTGGTGCTTTTTGTCAGAAAGAAAGACGGATCGCTTCGAATGTGTATTGATTATCGGCAACTGAAAAAGTTCACCATCAAGAATAAATATCCACTGCCTCGGATAGATGATTTGTTCGATCAGTTGCAAGGTGCTAGGTTCTTCTCAAAGATTGATTTACGGTCAAGGTACCACCAGTTAAAGATCAGGGAGAAGGATATTCCAAAGACCGCCTTCAGGATTCGTTATGGGCACTTTGAATTTTTGGTCATGTCTTTTGGGCTAACCAGCGCCCCAACAACTTTTATGGATCTTATGAATCGGGTTTTCAAGCCGTTTCTTGACTCCTTCGTGATAGTTTTCATTGATGATATCCTTGTTTATTCGCTAAGTCAGGAAGATCATGCTAATCACCTCAGGGCAGTTCTGTAGACTCTTCATCAGCACCAGTTGTATGCAAAGTTTTCAAAATATGAGCTTTAGCTAGAGTTAGTCACCTTTTTGGGCCATGTTGTTTCTAGGGAAGGGATTCAAGTTGATCCCCAAAAGATTGCAGCGGTAAAGGATTGGCCTAGACCAACGACCCCGACAGAGATTCGTAGTTTCTTGGGTCTAGCTGTGTATTATCGGAGATTTATGGAGGGATTCTCTACTCTCGCCTCCCCATTGACTAAGCGAACTCAGAAAGTAGTTAAGTTTCAGTGGTCTGATGCTTGTGAAAAGAGTTTTCAAGAATTTAAGTCGAGATTTACTTCGGCACCAGTGTTAACCTTGCCAGAAGCTTCGGAGGGATTCGTGGTTTATTTTGATGCTTCGAGAGTTGGTTTGGGGTGTGTGTTGATGCAGTGTGTTAAAGTTATAGCGTATGCTTCAAGATAGCTCAAGAATCACGAGAAGAATTATCCGACGCATGATTTGGAGCTCGCAGCGGTTGTGTTTGCATTGAAATTTTTGCGGCATTATCTTTATGGGGTCCATGTGGACGTGTTCATAGACCAAAGGGTCTTCAGTACCTATTCAAACAGAAGGAGTTGAATTTAAGGCTGCGAAGGTGGTTAGAATTGCTCAAAGATTATGATATGAATATTTTGTACCATCCAGGAAAGGCGAATGTGGTAGCCGATGCTCTTAGTCGGAAATCCATGGGTAGCTTGGCACATTTAGAGGCCGGTTAGATGCCTTTGTCTTGAGAGGTTCATCAATTGGCCAGTCTTGGGGTCTGTCTTTCGACCTCAGATGAGGGGAATGTCGTGGTGCGAAATGGAGCGGATTCTTCGCTTGTAACGGAAGTCAAGGAAAAGCAATTCAGAGACCTAACATTAATACAATTGAGGGTAGCAATTGTAAATCACAAGACTTCAGCTTTTTCACTCGGCAATGATGACATTGTCTTGCGGTGTCAGGGGAGACTATGTGTTCCAGATGTGGGTAATGGAAGAGGCTCATAATTCTAGGTTTTCTGTTCACCCAGGTTCTACGAAAATGTATCACGATCTCAAGGAGATTTATTGGTGGAATGGTATAAAGAGGGGTGTGGCGGACCTGGTTTCTAGATGTCCGAATTGTCAGCAGGTGAAGGCCAAGCATCAGAGGCCCGGTGGGCTGACTAAGCTTATGGAAATACCGATGTGGAAATGGGAGATGATCAACATGGACTTCGTGGTAGGGTTACCTCGCACTCAGTGCAAGGTCGACTCAATTTGGGTGATAGTGGATCGACTCACGAAATTAGCTCACTTCTTGACAGTCAAGTCCACCGATACTGCAGAACAGTACGCTCAGTTGTATATCAAGGAAATAGTCAGACTTCATGGCACTCCAATTTCTATTATCTTGGATCGAGGGGCCCAGTTCACAGCTAACTTTCGTAGGAAATTTCAGCAAGGTTTGGGTACTCAGGTAAATCTCAGCACAACTTTCCACCCACAGACGGACGGTCAAGCGGAGCAGACTATTCAAACGCTTCAGGATATATTGCGGGCTTGTGTTTTGGATTTCAAGGGTAGCTGGGATGATCACTTGCCGCTTATAGAATTTGCTTACAATAACAGCTTCCATGCTAGTATTCAGATGGCCCCATTTGAGGCATTGTACGGAAGGAGATATAGATCTCCGATCAGATGGTTTGAGGTTGGTGAGGCAAAATTGATAGGGCCAGATCTTGTGCACCAAGCTATGGAAAAAGTTAGAGTCATTTAGGAAAGGATGAAAACTGCTCAGAGTCGTCAAAAATCGTATGCGAATGTGCGTCGTAGAGATTTAGAGTTTCAAGTAAATGATTAGGTATTCTTGAAGGTATCTCCCATGAAGTGTGTCATGCGAATTTGAAAGAAAGGGAAATTGATCCCAAGGTATGTCGGGCCGTATCAGATCGCTCAAAGGGTAGGGCAAGTCACGTATAGGCTGGAATTGCCCCCTGAAATGTTATTAGTGCACCCGGTATTCCACGTGTCTATGTTGAAGAAGGTAATTGGAGATCGTTCTGCCATCGTTCCAGTTGAGACCATTGAGGTTAGTGAAGAATTGTCATATGAAGAGGTTCCGGTTGCTATTCTTTATAGGCAAGTCCGTAGATTGAGAAACAACGAAATTGCTTTTGTTAAAGTGTTGTGGCGAAGTCAGTGAGTCGAGGAAGCCACGTGGGAAGCGGAAAATAAAATGAAAGAAAAATATCCCGAATTGTTTGAACAAGTCTAGTAGTGATCGTGAGAATCGCCATCTCTAGGTGAATTCACCCTTTTGTTTTGTCTTGTTTCACCCTCCTGATTTCCTTGTTATTGTAACATCCCAAATTGTGCCATATTTGTGCATGTTGTGATTATTTGAATAACGTGCAGCTCTTTGTAGCAAGCTAAAATTTTGTGCAATTCATGTGGTAGTTAGATGATATGCACGTTGTGGTGTTGACTAAATTATGTATAAGCAGGTTGAAGAAATTGAACTATGTATGATTTGATGGGATAACTGAAGTGTGTGCAAATGGTTAGAGTAAGTGAAACTATGTGAAACTCATGTGATTCTTAAAAGATTAATAGAAGTGTAGATTGGTAATAATTTTACTGATGTATATACATGGCATGTGGAAGTAATTGACTATATGCAAGTTGTTGAGGTAACAAGGTTATATACAAGTTGTTAGAATAATTGCATTATGTAGCATTAAATTGGAACGTGTTTTCGGGGGCTCTCTGACAGGTAGATAGGCCTAATTACAGAGGAAACTCTGGCCAAATGTTCTAAAAATGTCAAAAATAGTGAAAAATTTTGGGGTTGGCATAACGTGTTTTCCAAACCGAATGATTTACCGATCCTCATTTGAGGATGAATGATTCTAAGTAGGGGAGGATGTAAAGACCTGTGAAATTTCATGTCTAAAATAATGCCCAAATAGGTCCTCGTGTTGTATAACTGTGGAAATTCTTAACATGGACTTATTTTGAGTTAAAAGTACCCTGGGATTTGAAAGATAAAATTTTCTAGAAATTGTGTTGTTATGCGACGCACTAGGTGATAGCATAACGTGTATGCGGACCGCATAATGGTCTCATACCTGGGCAGACTTCAGCCCAAATTAAGGACAACTATGGGGTCTAGAATGCGATCGCATTCTGGTTATGCGGACCACATAGTTGTCGCATCTTTCCCATTGCATTTTGGTGAGGGAGGTTATGCGACGCACTATGCGATCTCCTAACGTGTATGTGGACCGCATAGTGGTCGCATACCTGCACAGTGTGTTTTTAGTTTTGGCCCATCTTAAGGGCCATTCTGCGATCGGTTTGCGGATCGCATTCCTGACCTCATTCCGTGTCGGGGCTCCTAATTTCTAATTTTAATACCCGACCCCCTGTTCAATAAAACACCCCTCCCCTTCATTTTAACCATTTTCTGACTAAGAATAGAGAGAGAAAAAGAGAGTTCTTGAGAGAAAGGGTTTCAACATCATCCATTTGGTTTTCGACAATCACTCAAGACCGGGAATTATCGAGTTATTGTCTTCTTCACTTAAAGAGGTAAGTCCCCACCCCATTTCCCTTAAATTTCCAGACTTTGGTTAATAAGTAGAACTCCCCTAAAGGAGTTCTTGAAGATAAAAGAGAAGAATCTTGCATGCATGTCCATTAATTGTCGCAATCTAGTAAAAAGAAGTGGGTTAGGGTTAATATTCACAAATAAGGGGTTAGAAATCTAAGGGGTCATATAGCATTCGATAAAATGTCTAAACAAGTGTGAATTGTGTTCATGATTCCCAATTCTAAGATGAATGTGTTGCATTATGAATTAGATTGACGTTGCTTGACGGTCCGATGATTTGTGATAGAAATTAAAAAGGGAAAATTCAACACAAGGTATGTATGGCTAATTTTAACCTTTGTAGAATCTTCTTGTTGGTGTTCGAGCATATGGTATGTGTACTTTGTTTGAGATTATGTGAATTGATTGTTCTAATGTGTTGAGACGTAAGATTCTATTCTCTGATTGTCCTAGCTGATTGCCATACCACCGTGCTATGTTAGGTTTTGAAAATGGTGATTCCTTGTGCTTAATTTATCACGTGCAAAGCTCGTTAACTGTTGAATACCTCGATATGAAAGGATGTACTACCAAACGAAAGAAATGATAACGAATCCAATTGTTGAATGTATCTAAGTGCTAAATGTTGTGTAGTAAATAATGGAAAGGAAACGTGGATAACTAATTGAGATTTATGTTTATGGCATATTGTATATGATTCACTGTTGGATAAAGATTTATGTGGCCGTGATTTCATATGGTTATTTGGTTGTTACGAATGAATATCCTTGATGATGAGAATCTTTGTGATTGAATTGTTGGTTGATGTTGCCATTAAATGCTTTGTTGAACGTATCAAAGGGCTAAAGGATGTGTAGCGAATGATGAATGTAAATATGGACTGATTTTATTGAGTTAAATGATTGTGGCAACACCATATATGAATTACTGATTGGTAATGAACATTGTGCCTTGATTTCTCATAGTTGTTGGTTGATATGAACTTATGTTCTTCATGATGAAGATCCTTGTGATTTAAATTGGTGGTGATTGTTGATTTTCCGGTGGGATCGGGTTGCACGCCGCAACACATAGAAATGAAAGGTTGGCTGAGGTAATAAGGGTGGCAGAGGTAATAAGGATTGAATGTGATCATTATCACTATTGAAATGAAAATCTATGAAACTCTTGAATATGGAGATGTTGAAAAATAAAATGGGGAATCTGTGAAACTCTTGATTGTACTTGGGGTAAAGTTTTTTCATACATACTAGTACTTTTCCACAGTACTAATGTCCCTTTTGCTGTGGGCGCTACATCTTTTATATGGATGTAGGTGGTTCCATAACAGGTAGCTCAGCCCTCCGTTAGTGGTGCCTCCTCTTCATCTATTCAGCAGTTGTGGTGAGCCCCTCTTCTCCTTGGGGTGGTGTGTGGATTATACCACCCTCTTTTGCTTATGTTGTAAAGGTATAGCTGGGGCCTTGTTACCGGCAAGTTATGTAAAATACCTAGAATTCGTAGAGGCTCCGTAAACATAATGTGGGTGTATATATGTATTTTTGGGTAGTAACTGTACGTACTCAGAAACCGTGGTTCATGTTAGGAACTTATGTTTGTACCTTGTATGTTTGGATATCAATCGTTGAAATGCTAAAAGAGGAAAAACGGAATTATGTTGTAAAATGTACTTTGAACCTAAATTCGGCTAACTCACATGAAATAATGTATGTATGAACGCGGGGTAATACGTTGGGCAGGAAAGGCAATCCAGGTCCGCTTGACTGGGTTCATCCGGTTAGGCGCCGGTCTCGTCCCTCGATTCTGGGGCGTGACATAATGTCTTCTTGTTTTCCTAATTCATTTGTGATGAACATTGTAACGACCTGGAAGGTTGTTTTGAGAGTTAGTGCCCTGATCCCCTGATTACTGTGCCTCCCATATCTTATTCTGCTAATGGAACGAGCCGGAGAGTTGAGTGATGAAAATTGGAGTGTTTTCGGACATATAGTCCTTTAAGGTGAGCTTGGACCTTAGAAATCGGACCGTAGCGGGAGCTATGTGAAGACGGACCCAGAATGGAAATCCGTCGACTCCGTTAGCTCCGTTGAGTGATTTCGGGGTTGGGAGCGTGTTCAAAATGTGTTTTTGAGGTCAGACGTATATTTAGGATTGAATTGGCGAAAGTTAGAATTTCGGCTATTTCGGCCGATAGGTGTGATTTTGATATCAGACTCGGAACGGAATACCAAAAGCGACAGCACGTCCGGAATGCCATTTATGATTTGTGTGCAAAATTTGAGATTCGGACGAGTTTAGACGTGGTTCGGTTTCGAATGTGAATTCTTAGAAATTTCTAAGTTCTTAGGCTTAAATCTATGCATATTTGATGATTTTGATGTTATGGAGCGTGTTTTTAAGGCTCGACCAAGTTCGAATAAGGTATTTGGACTATTTAATTGTCTTAGTTGAGGTCCCGGGGGACCTCGGGTGGGTCTCGGGTAATCAAACGGGCACTTTTTGGCCAAAAGGCATTGCTATTATTGCTGGTCTTTCTACAGCTGTTTGGCCTTCTCTGCGATCGCAGAAGTAGGCTCGCGATCGCATAGAGCCTTTTGGGGAAGGTACAAAAATCGCTCTCCGTGATCGCAGAAGTGTATGCGCGATCGCAATGTTGTGGAAATTAAACCTCCGCAATCACATGTATCATGTCGCGATCGCATAGTGCTATTGGGGGTCTGGGTAAGGCTGGTGAATTACTCAGCGCGATCGCAAGGCCCCTCCCGCAATCGCGAAGCTCACGGGCGTGAAGGTATGCGATCGCAGACCCTTGCGCGTGATCACATATGGTTATTTGGCGCGTGGGGCTTTTACTCTCCGTGATCGCAAAGGGTTCTGTGCGATCGCATAGAAGAAATGACTGGGCAGTCTTTTAAAAGTCCAAAACCGTGGGTTTATGTTATTTTCACCATTTTTGGACCTTGAAAGCTCGGGAGAGGCGATTCTTGGAGGCTTATACATCTGGTCATTTTGGGTAATTTATTCCTAACCATCATAGGTTAATTCCCATGATTCTAGTCTTCAATTCCACCCTTAAATTCGAGATTTTGAGTTAAAATTGGGGAAAATTGGACGAAACTTCCTAGAACGATTTTTGGGGTTTTGATTAGGTATTTGACCTCCAATTTGAGAGATTTTCATATGGTTAGACTCGTGAGTGAATAAGGGTTCAGAAAATATAAATTTTACCCGAATTCGAGACGTGGGCCCGAGGGGCATTTTGGTTAATTTTTCTAAACATAACGTATTAGTCCCGAATTTATTAGTTACTTTGATTCCTTGAATTTAAATTTAGATTATACCGTCGAATTGAATAGATTTGGGCCACCCGGAGTTGGATACTCGTGGCAAGAGAGTGATTAGCGGTTGATTTTTCACAGTCGAGGTAAGTGGCTTGCCTAACTCTGTGTTGGTGAATTTCCCTTAGGCATTTTAAACTGATTTCTGCTACAAAACCCTGTGTACGTGGGATGACGAGCGCGTACACGGGATATTTTCACCAAAGTTCCATATTTCTTTCCATACAATGCTTCCCCTTCGATTA
Source organism: Nicotiana undulata (assembly GCA_005239495.1). Classification (NCBI taxonomy): domain Eukaryota; kingdom Viridiplantae; phylum Streptophyta; class Magnoliopsida; order Solanales; family Solanaceae; genus Nicotiana; species Nicotiana undulata. Next base: position 18,917 of record ML242240.1, read on the forward strand.
TATTATTACAGTCACCGTTTAAATTGCATAATGACTTAATATTTACCCTGGTAAATTGATTCCTAACTGATTTTCCAATCCTTACTTTTATTTGAAACTGATTTAAGGATTTCACTCTGAGATTTCCAACTGGCTTTTCCTAAAACTCTTAAACCACGTTATTTTTTATGATTACTTTACATTACGTATATGCATACATGATTGCGGGCATAGACCTTAGTCTTTCCCTCATTCTGCATTACATACATAGGGATTGCGGGCAGAGACCTGAGCCTTTCCCTCATATTGCATTGCATTGCACCTTTACTTTCTTAGAGAGCTTTATATATATTGCGTTGATCTGAGCATTTAGTTATATTGTTCTTGCTTGTCTTTATTCATAATTTTTGTTGATTATCACCTGTTTTATTTACTTGTTCATTATACCTGTTACTTTGCAACCATCAGTAGGGTTTCAACCTGACCTCGTCACTACTTGACTGGGGTTAGGCTTGGCACTTACTGGGTACCGATTGTGGAGTACTCACGCCCTTCTGCGCATGTTTTTCTCATGTGTAGATCCAGGACCGAGTACGCAGTACCATCGTTAGTAGCGGTAGCCAGTACCAGGAGACTTGAGGTATCGTCTGCAGCGTTTGCAGATCTCCGAGTCCCCCTTCTTATTTATGTGTAGTTAGTACTTGTAGCAGATACTTTACTATTGATTCCTTCCAGTTGTTCATTTTGAGACGTAGAGTTAGCTTGTGATGTATTGATGATATTTCGGGTCTTGGGTGTAGTAAACTGTAATGCCAAGCGGCATAGCGTATTACTATGGCGTTAGTTCATTTTATTACTGTCTTCGCTTATTATCTTAAATCCTTGTTGAACAAATAGGTTTACCTAGTTGTCTAAGACTAGGTGCCGTCACGAGACCCAGTCGGAGGGAGAATTGGGTCGTGAAAAGTTGGTATCAGAGCGTCTAGCTTCGTAGGAGTCACAACATAACAAGCCGGTTTATTAGAGTCTCGCGGATCAGTGCAGAGATGTCCGTACTTATCTTCGAGAGGCTATGTAACTGTTAAGAAAGATCATACTTCTTGGAATCCCTTCTCGTGTTGATTACTACTACCAAAATTCTTAAACTCAATTCTATTCTTGCTTACAGATGGTTCGTACTCGCACCAGACGTACCGACGATCAGGCACCCGAGCCCCCAGCCAGAACCATCAGAGGCAGGGGTCGAGGCAGGTGACGAGCACGCGGTGCAGCCCGAGTACCGGCTAGAGCATTGGCGGAGGATCCCCCAGAAGCTACAGATGGAGGGGCACCGAAGGTTCCTGCTATTACTCCAGCCCTCCAGGAGACCTTAGCTCAGTTCTTGAGTGCTTTCAGTACTCTGTCTCATGCGGGGTTACTTTCGATAGCCCAAGCTACATCCCCGGTCGGGGGAGGGGCATAGACTCCCGCAGCCGGTACTCCTGAGCAGAGGGTTCACATGGGGTAGGTCCCAGAGTATATTCATATGCCTCCAGCAGCTCCAGTTCATCCTGAGGCCAGAGCAGCTGCATCTGAGTCTGAGCAGCTCCGTCTTGAGAGGTACAAGAAGTACCATCCACCTGAGCTCAGCGGTTTAGCTTCAAATGACGCTCTGGGTTTTCTTGAAAAGTGTCATCGCATCCTTCGTAATATGGATATCGTGGAGACGAGTGGGGTCTCATTCACAACTTTTCAGGTGAGGGGAGCAGCCTATCAGTGGTGGCGTGCATTTGAGCTTAGTAGTCCGGACGAGGCAGCCTCACTTACTTGGTCTCACTTTTCAGAGATGTTTCTACTTTAGTTCGTCCCTCATAGTCTCAGGGATGCTTGGCGTGCAGAGTTTGAGCAGTTATGCTAGGGTACTATGACCGTGTCAGAGTATACAGCCCGGTTCAGTGACTTGGCACAACATGCATCAGCCTTGGTTTCTACTGTCAGAGATAGGGTTCGCCGTTTTATTGAGGGGCTCCATCCCAACATTCGTACTAGCATGGCCAGAGAGTTGGAGACAGATATTACTTACCAGCAGGCCGTGAGCATTGCGAGAAGGATCGAGAGTATGTTGACCCAGTACAGGGAGGAGAGAGAGGCCAAGAGGTCTCGAGAGACTTGTCACTTCTCAGGGACTCGTGCACCAGCAGCACGCTATGGTAGGGGTTTTGTGAGCCGCCCTGTTCATTCGGCTCTTCCAGTAGCCAGTGGTATTCCAGCACCTCCTAGACCTCGGGAGCCTTATTATGCACCACTAGTATCTCAGGCGCCTCCTGCTCGAGGTGCTATCACCAGCCAGTCCAGCATGCCAGTTCAGAGTCAGCAACAACAGTCACGCCCTCATAAGGGTTGTTTTGGATGTGGTGACCTTCGTCATGTGATCAAGGATTTCCCTAGAGTTTGGAGGGGTGCACCAGCAGAGACTTATCAGGTTCCACGTTTGCCACCAGGTCCCCCAGCCATACTTCCAGCCCAGCTGCTACACCACCATCTCAAGCAGCACGAGGTGGAGGTTGGGGATGACGAGGTCGTCCTAGAGGGGGAGGTCAGGCCAAATACTATGCCCTTCCAGCTCAATCCGAGGCCATTGCTTCAGATTCAGTCATCACAGGTATTGTCCCCGTTTGTCATAGGGAAGCATCGGTATTATTTGACCCAGGTTCCACCTATTCATATGTGTCATCTTATTTCGCCTCTCATTTGGGGATATCTCGGGATTCTTTGAGTTCCCTTGTATATGTTTCTACTCCTGTGGAAGATTCTCTTGTTGTGGACCGCATATGTCGGTCGTGTTTGATTTCTATCAGCGGTTTTGAGACCAGAGCTGATTTATTATTACTTAGCATGGTAGATTTCGACATTATTCTGGGTATGTACTGGTTATCTCCGCACTATGCTATTCTTGGTTGTCACGCCAAGACCGTGACGCTGGCTATGCTAGGATTTCCGAGGTTAGAGTGGAGGGGTTCGCTAGAGTATACTCCTCGTCGAGTCATTTCTTTTCTTAAGGCTCAACGGATGGTTGCAAAGGGGTGTGATGCTTATTTGGCCTATGTGAGAGATGTTAGTGCCGACACCCCTACAGTTGATTCAGTCCCAGTAGTGAGGGATTATCCCGATGTTTTTCCAGCTGACCTTCCGGGTATGCCGCCCGACAGAGACATTGACTTAAGTATTGATTTATTGCCTGACACTCAGCCTATTTCCATTCATCCCTATCGCATGGATCCTCCTGAGTTGAAGGAGTTGAAGGAACAGTTACAAGAATTGCTTTATAAGGGGTTTATCAGGCCCAGTGTATCGCCTTGGGGTGCTCCGGTGTTTGTGAAAAAGAAGGATGGATCCATGCGTATGTGCATTGACTACAAGCAGTTGAATAAGGTGATAGTGAATAATAAGTACCCATTACCTCGCATTGATGATTTGTTTGACCAGCTACAAGGTGCCAAGGTTTTCTCCAAGATTGATCTTCGTTCGGGCTATTATCAATTGAAGATTCGGGAGTCGGATATCCCGAATACTGCTTTCAGGACGAGATATGGTCACTACGAGTTCCTTGTTATGTCATTCGGGCTGACCAATGCCCCAGCAACCTTCATGCACATGATGCACATCGTATTTCGGCCTTATCTTGATACTTTCGTCATCGTATTCATTGATGACATTATGGTATATTCTCGGTCCAAGGAGGACCATGAGCAGCACTTGAGGACCGTGCTTCAGACTTTGAGAGAGAAGAAGTTGTATGCCAAATTCTCTAAGTTCAAATTTTGGCTTTATTCGGTGTCATTCTTAGGCCCTGTAGTATCTTCGGATGGGAGCAAGGAGGATCCGAAGAAGGTGGAGGTAGTGCAGAGTTGGCCCAGACCGTCTTCAGCTACCGAGATCAGTAGATTCCTTGATTTGGCCGGGTATTATCGCCGTTTCGTGGAGGGATTTTCATCCATTTCAGCACCCATGACTAGATTGACCCAGAAGGGCGCACCTTTTATTTGGATTGAGGAGTGTGAGGAGAGCTTTCAAAAGCTCAAGAAAGCCCTAACTACAGCTCCAATGTTAGTACTACCTACCGGTTTGTGTCCTATACAGTCTATTGTGATGCTTCGAGGATTGGCTTGGGAGCGGTGTTGATGCAGGACGGTAGGGTGATTGCCTACGCGTCCAGACAGTTGAAGGTACATGAGAAAAATTACCCTGTTCATGATCTTGAGTTGGCAGCGATTGTTCACGCCCTGAAGATATGGCGTCATTATATATACGGTGTTCCCTGTGAGATATATACGGATCACCGGAGTTTGCAGCACATATTCAGGCAGAAGGATCTCAATTTGCGTCAGCGCAGGTGGTTGGAGTTACTCAAGGATTATGACATCACCATATTATACCACCCGGGGAAGGCCAATGTGGTGACCGATGCCCTGAGTTTCCGGGCGGAGAGTTTGGGTAGTTTGGCATATCTTCATGCAGTTGAGAGGCCCTTAGCTTTGGATGTTCAGTCTTTAGCCAGCCAGTTCGTGAGGTTGGACCTTTCTGAGCCTCGCCGGGTATTCGCTTGTGTTGTTGCTAGATCTTCTCTTTATGACCGCATTCGAGAGTGCCAATATGATGATCCCGTCCTCCAGGCTGGATAGAGTTCAGCGGGATGGTGTCAGGGATATGACCATAGGTGATGATGGTGTGTTGAGACTACAGGGCCGGATTTGTGTGCCCGATGTAGATGGACTTCGAGAGTTTATTCTGGAGGAGGCACACAGCTCGCGGTACTTCATTCATCCTGGTACCGTGAAGATTTATTAGGATATGAGACAGAACTACTGGTGGCGGAGGATGAAAAAGGATATAGTGGAGTTCGTAGCCAGATGCCTCATTTGTCAGCAGGTCAAGTGCCTCCTCCAGAGAAAGACCAGGAGGATTACTTCAGCAGATGAGGCTTCCAGAGTGGAAGTGGGAGTGGATTACCATGGATTTTGTGGTTGGACTTCCTCGGACTTTGAGGAAGTATGATGCCATTTGGGTGATTGTGGACCGGCTGACCAAGTCAGCCCATTTCATTCCGGTGTTGACTACGTATTCCTCAGAGAGGTTGGCTCAGATCTACATGCGGGAGATAGTTCGGTTTCATGGTGTGTCGGTATCTATTATTTCAGACCGAGGTCCTCAGTTCACCTCGCACTTATGGAGAGCCTTGCATAGTGAGTTGGGTACCCAGATTGATCTTAGTACATCATTCCACCCTCAGACGGATGGACAGTCCGAGCGCACTACTCAGATTCTGGAGGATATGCTTCGTGCTTGTGTGATGGATTTTGGAGGATCATGCGATCAGTACTTACCTTTTGCAGAGTTTTCTTATAATAACAACTATCAGTCTAGCATTCAGATGGTGCCGTTTGAGGCTTTATATGGTAGGCGGTGCAGATCTCCAGTAGGATGGTTTGAGTCGGGCGAGGCCTGATTGTTGGGTTCAAATTTTGTTCAGGATGCCTTGGACAAGGTAAAGGTGATTCAAGATAGACTTCGCACAGCTCAGTCCAGACAGAAGAGTTATGCGGACCGGAGAGTTCATGATTTATCATTCATGGCTGGTGATCAAGTTTTGCTTCGGGTATCGCCGATGAAGGGCGTCATGAGATTTGGGAAGAAGGGTAAGCTGAGTCCGAGGTTCATCGGCCCTTTTGAGATATTGCAGCGGGTTGGGGAGGTTGCTTATGAGTTGGCCTTGCCTCCCAACCTAGCAGGTGTTCATCCGGTATTCCACGTTTCCATGCTTCGAAAGTATCACGGTGATCCGACTGATGTTTTGGATTTCAGCTCAGTTCAGTTGGACAAGGATCTATCATATGTTGAGGAGCCTGTGGCCATTTTGGTAAGGCAGGTCAGAAAGCTCAGGTCGAAGGACATTGCTTCAGTCAAGGTGCAGTGGAGGGGTCATCCGGTCGATGAGGCGACTTGGGAGACCGAACAGGATATGCGGAGTCAGTACCCTCATCTATTCACAGCTTCAGGTATGTTTCTATACTCGTTCGAGGACGAACGATTTTCTTAAGAGGGGGAGAATGTAACGACCTGGCTGGTGATTTTGAGAGTTAGTGCCCGGATCCCCTGATAATTGTGTTTCCCATGTTTTATAATGCTAATGGAACGAGTAGGAGAGTTGAGTAATGAAAATTGGAGTGTTTTCGGACATATAGTCTTTTAAGGTGAGCTTTGACCTTAGTAATTGGACCATAGCGGGAGCTGTGTGAAGACAGACCCGGAATGGAAATCCGCCAACTCCATTAGCTCCGTTGAGTTATTTCGGGGTTGGGAGCGTGTTTGGAATGTGTTTTTGAGGTTAGACGTAAATTTAGGCTTGAACTGGCGAAAGTTAGAATTTCGGCGATTTCGGCCGATAGGTGAGATTTTGATATCAAACTCGGAACGGAATTACGAAAGCGACAGTAGGTCCGGAATGTCATTTATGACCTGTGTGCAAAATTTGAGGTCATTCGGACGGGTTTAGACGTGGTTCGGCGTCTATTGTGAATTCTTAGAAATTTCTAAGTTCTTAGGCTTGAAGCTATGCATATTTGATGATTTTGATGTTATGGAGCGTGTTTTTAAGGCTCGACCAAGGTCGAATGAGGTATTTGGACTGGTTGGTGGTTTTGGTTGAGGTCTCGGGGGCCTCGGGTGGGTTTCGGATGTTCAAACCGGCACTTTTTGGCCAAAAGGCATTGTTGTTACTACTGGTCTTTCTACAACTGTTTGTCCTTCTCTGCGATCGAAGAAGTAAGCTCGCGATCGCATAGATCCTTTTGGGGAAAGTACAGAAATCGTTCTCCGCGATCACAGAAGTGTATGCGCGATCGCAGTGTTGTGGAAATTAAACCTCCGCGATCGCATGTATCATGTCGCGATCGCATAGTGCTATTAGGGGTCTGGGTAAGGCTGGTGAATTACTCAGTGCGATCGCAAGGCCCCTCCCGCGATCGGGAAGCTCAGGGGCGTGAAGGTACGTGATCGCAGACCCTTGCACGCGATTGCCTAGGGTTATTTGGCGCGTGGGATTTTTACTCTCCGCGATCGCAGAGGGTTCTCTGCGATCGCATAGAAGAAATGACTGGGCAATTTTTTAAAAGTCCAAAACCGTGGGTTTATGTTAGTTTCACCATTTTTGGACCTTGAGAGCTCGGGAAAGGCGATTCTTGTAGGATTTTACATCTGGGCATTTTGGGTAAGTTATTCCTAACCATCATAGGTTAATTCCCATGATTCTAGTCTTCAATTCCACCCTTAAATTCGAGATTTTGAGTTAAAATTGGGAAAAATTGGAAGAAACTTCCTAGACCGATTTTTGGGGTTTTGATTAGGTATTTGACCTCCAATTTGAGAGATTTTCATATGGTTAGACTCGTGAGTGAATAAGGGTTCAGAAAATATAAATTTTAGCCGAATCCGAGACGTGGGCCCGAGGGGCGTTTTGGTCAATGTTTCTAAATTTTACGTATTAGTCCCGAATTTATTAGTTACTTTGATTCCTTGAATTTATATTTACATTATACCGTCAAATTGAGTAGATTTGGGACACCCAGAGTTGGATACTCGTGGAAAGAGAGTGATTAGCGGTTGATTTTGCACAGTCGAGGTAAGTGGCTTGCCTAACTCTGTGTTGGGGAATTTCCCTTAGGCATTTTAAACTGATTTCTGCTATAAAACCCCGTGTACGTGGGGTGACGAACGCGTACACGGGATATTTTCACTAAAGTTCCATATTTCTTTCTATAAAATGCTTCCCCTTCAATTCTATTATTACTGTCACCGTTTAAATTGCATAATGATTTAATATTTACCCTGGTAAATTGATTCCAAACTGATTATCCAATCGTTACTTTTATTTGAAACGGATTTAAGGATTTCACTCTGAGATTTCCAACTGTTTTTTCCTAAAACTCTTAAACCACGTTATTTTTTAGATTTACTTTACATTACGTATATGCATACAGGGATTGCGGGCATAGACCTGAGCCTTTCCCTCATACTGCATTGCATACAGGGATTGCGGGCATAGACCTAAGCCTTTCCCTCATACTGCATTGCATACAAGGATTGCGGGCATAGACCTGAGCCTTTCCCTCATACTGCATTGCATACAGGGATTGCGGGCATAGACCTGATCATTTCCCTCATACTGCATTGCATACAGGGATTGCGGGCATAGACTAGAGCATTTCCCTCATACTGCATTGCATACAGGGATTGCGGGCATAGACCTAAGCCTTTCCCTCATACTGCATTGCATACAAGGATTGCGGGCATAGACCTGAGCCTTTCCCTCATACTGCATTACATACAGAGATTGCGGGCATAGACTTGAGCCTTTCTCTCATACTACATTGCATACATAGGGATTGCGGTCAGAGACGTGAGTCTTTCTCTCATTCTGCATTGCATACATAGGGATTGCGGGCAGAGACCTGAGCCTTTCCCTCATATTGCATTGCATTGCACCGTTACTTTCTTAAAGAGCTTTATATATACTTTGTTGATCTGAGCATTTAGTTATATTGTTCTTACTAGTCTTTATTCATAATTTCTGTTGATTATCACCTGTTTTATTTACTTGTTCATTATACCTGTTACTTTGCAACCCTCGGTAAGGCTTCAACCTGACCTCGTCACTACTTCACTAGGGTTAGGCTTGGCACTTACTGGGTACCGATTGTTGAGTACTCACGCCCTTCTGCGCATGTTTTTCTCATGTGCAGATCCAGGATGGAGTACGCAGTACCATCGTTAGTAGCAGTAGCCAATACCAGGAGACTTGAGGTATCGTTTGCAGCGTCCGCAGACCTGCGAGTCCCCCTTCTTATTTCTGTGTAGTTAGTACTTGTAGAGGATACTTTACTATTGATTCCTTCCAGTTGTTCATTTTGAGACGTAGAGTCAGCTTGTGATGTATTGATGATATTCCGGGTCTTGGGTGTAGTAAAATGTAATGCCAAACGGCATAGCGTATTACTATGGCTTTAGTTCATTTTATTACTGTCTTCGCTTGTTATCTTAAATCCTGGTTGAACAAATAGGCTTACCTGGTCATCTAAGACTAGGTGTCGTCACGAGACCTAGTTGGAGGGAGAATTGGGTCGTTACAAACATCTTCTATATTATGGAGTAGTCTTTATTAGTGTTATTGACAGATATTGTGCCTTAATTATTATTCATGGATTTGACTTTTGTTAGTGATTGAATTCGTTGTTAGAGTTTTGAATTGATTTGAAAGTTGTTTGTGATTCTACTTCAATCGAAGGAGAAGTTTTAATGTGACTATCATTGTGTATGTTGTTTGAGTGAATTCTATGACTCTCATAGGTAATCGAAAGAGCTTGTAGAGTTATCAGTTAACCTAATCTAGAGGAATAGTCTAGAGAGGTTCTGTGTAAGACCAATCATTTAATGTATTCTTGCATATGTTCATAGTTCTTCTCATTAGGTTATTTGACGAAACTCTCATTCATTCGAAAGAAGAATTTGAATCCAACAAATTATCTAATCATCTATTGAAATCGAAAGAGTCAATACAACTTAAGAGTTGAACTTAGAACATAGTTATATCCCAAATAATAGTTGAGCACATATATTGTCAATGCTCTTATTTCTTTCTCTGATATTCAATTGTTGCTACCTAATTCCTTACTTACCATAATCATGTGTTATTGGTAATTTTAGTTTTTACTCTTAGTTCTTTAACTAATCATAACTCAAATAATTTTAAGCTATTCGAACATTGTTTAACCCAATCCCTGCTGAAACAATCTAATCACTATATTATCTTTGATTAGTGAGCCTCAGTTTTATACACCTATTTTGCGCTCGTCAATTTCTGGTGTTGTTTCCAGGGAATGGCAATCAATAATGTTCAAAATAGTTTTTGGTTCTAGTTCAGGAATTAGCTTTTGTTTTTAATTTTTTCTCTTTATTTCTTTATTAGTTTAACTTATCTTTAAGATTTCCTTTGTAGTATCTGACAAGTGCTAGGGAGAAAACATGAAGAAAATATTATTGATATTGAACTCTAAATACTGTGAAGATGGTCAACCAGTCTAAGCAAATGGTTTCAAAGTTAGTAGCTGAAACTATCACAAGTTTGCTACTTATTTTATATGTAGTGGATATCATCTATGGGATGATTTTCAAGAAGGTAAGTATTCCTCATATGATTCATCTTATGAAAAGTAAGTTTATTTTTAGTCTGCACAGGTAAGAGGTTTAATAAGGGCTGACTCGTAATTATTGATGTAACTAATACCCTTGTTATGACTATAAAGAAAATGAAACGAGACAACCACCTCAAGTGGAGAATGGTAGTTTAGAAAAGCTTATGTATAAGTACATAAATAGTGTTGAAGAGAGATTTAAGAGATTGATCTTGATCGATGATCCGTGGTTTTGATATTATTTTGTGTGATTGAAGCCTAGAGTAGGTCTGTGTTATGCTTTAAGACTTGTTGGCATGATTGGACAGGGTCCCGAGGGGCTCAGGTGACTTTTGGATTGATTTTAGACCATTTCGGAGGTTGCATGCGCTGCTGCTTTCTCTATTTTTCTGGTGTTGTTCTTCGTGATTGCAATCAGTGTATTGAGAGCTGGCTGGAAGTTTTTTTGGTCGTGACATTAGGTTTGTGTTTGCGCTAGTTGAGGCTTTAAGTCATCATGTTCGCGTATAGGACCACACGTTCACATAATGTGTAGCTGGGCTTGGCAGGTCTTGATAAGTTGGCATTCACGTTCATGTGAGGTCTCCGCGTTTGCATTTTTTTCTATAGTTGTGAAATGCGATCGCGTGCATGGGGTCACGTTCTGTAGGGTTTCTTAGAAGCAGTTCAGTTTGTTCTTCGCGATCGCGATGTGTATCCCTGGAGCTGTGTTATAAAGTTCTATTTTTGGACTTAGAATTTATTCTTATCTCATTTTGAGATTGAGAGCTCTAATTTGGGCGATTTTGGAGGGAATTTTACCACTTGGATTAGGGTAAGTAATTTTTTTACTCAGATTTGGTTATTTTACATGATTCTATCTTCGATATTTGGTATTTGAGTGGTGAAACTAAATGAGAAATTAGTTGTTTCTTTCTGATATTTTCTAAAGTGATTGATTGAGTTTTGAACATCAGTTCATATTCGATTTTGGATGAAATTAGGTCATTCTAAGTTTTTTAGGCATGTTCGGTGTATGTTTGGAATTTGAAAATGTGGATTAGTTCCTTTGTCTTGAATTAAGGTGTGATTCGTAGTTTTGATGTTGTATTTTGTGATTTCAGGCCTCGAGTAGGTCCGTTTGATATTTTGGGATTGGTTGGTATGGTTGGACATGGTATGTCACGACCCGAATTTACCCTCCGACCGGTCTTGTGATGGCATCTAGTCTCTACGACTAGGTAAGCCTAAATTCTGCGGAAAAATAAGACAACACAGAAATAAACAGTAAAGATGTAGCAATAACTATAAAACTTAAGCCGCTCGGCATTTATAGCTTTCACTCTCCCAAAATCCGGAATATCACCAAGTCACAAGCTTTATACAACTATAGCTCTATACAACTGAATAAGGAAATTGTGTATATGTCTATCTCCTATGCCTTAGTAGAGTAGATGGGGACACGTGAGATTCTGCGGATGCGGCAGAATTACCTCGCGGTTTCCTGAGCAAGTGTTTTAGTACTCCTAGCCGAAACGATGCGTACCGGTACCTGGATCTGCACATGGGGAAAACATTCGGTACTCCATAAGTGCCAAGCCTAATCCCAGTTAAGTAGTGACGAGTTCAGGTTAAGGCTCTACTGAGTTTGAAAATAAGGCAGTTAAAAGTTTGAACAATGACATATAAATAGCTAAAATAAACAGAAAAGGAAAACTGGAAGAAATATAAAGAAAAGCCCTCGGCTAAGCAAAACATATATCTCAAAAGCAAATATGCAATGCAGTACAGGGGGAAAGATCCCAGATCTCAGTCCGTAGTCCCAATTTAAATATGCTATGCAGTACATGGGGAAAGCTCCCGGATCTCAGTCCGTAGTCCCAATTTAAATATGCAGTGCAGTACAGGGGAAAGCTCCCGGATCTCGGTCCGTAGTCCCGATTTAAATATGAGATGAAGAATGCTATCGGATACAGCGTAATTAAACAATTCAAGATAACAATAGGCAAGAATAAGGTAAAACTATCTGAGCATGGAGCAAATAGTAGCAAATACCTCCGACCTGTTCGGGCTCACTCAGCAGAAAGCTAACTCTCTTCTCCTGTCCTCGACAACCTGGCGGTTCTTCGGTCTCCGCTTTTGGGGGCGGACTCCGAGTTGAGGACATTCATTGGCTGCGGTGAAATGCCACTCGAACCCAGAGCTAGCTGGTTCTCCCCGAAATGCGTTGAGGCGCAGCAGTTGACTGGACATCCTTCCCCCTTCTCAACGTAGAAAAAGATCGAGAGGGGCTCGCGAAGTAGACAGCAAGCAGCAAGCAAGAGCCTCAAGGCTAACCCCTCCACACTCAGGGTCAGGAACGGGAAAAGCATCAACAGAAGAAAAGGACTGACCGACCGCCGCTTTTTCTATAAAATTCTCTCTAGCTCGAAGGTGGCATTCTTGAATGAAGTCTATTCGAACCGAATTAGCACTTCTCAGATCAGGCTAGGCCTCTCCAGCTGAGCATCTGCCCTAACTGAAATGGGGATGAAGACTCGTGGATTAGAGTAAGGCATGCTCTCAAAACTAGATTCACTCGTTCTTGTCTCCAGCGATTAACCTATTCCAGAGCAGTTTGGTGATTAGCCTATCCCGCAAACGCCAGTCACTATCTGAATGACTAAACAAATACCAGCTAACGAACCGAACCCCCACCAATAACTAAGATTGCTCGTCTAATTCTGAAGCATTGCCTCTTCAGTCAAAAGGGAGTGACCCTTATCACCTCCAGAGTCACAATGGATTTCGACAGTCAACTTCGGCCTTCAAACGCGTTTTTATGGCCAATGCTGAGATTCTTTAGTTCGACGGCCCCGGAGATAGTATTTCTCAACTGTCGATCGACGTGACAATCATGTCCTATTGGGATTGGAGCAAGAGTGGAATGGAAGAAAGCAAGGCTGTAAGGCGGAGCGAATCCGGAGGGGAATTCAATGAAAACAGGTAGGCATGCTCATTCCTATGCTAACTAATCAGTTATAACATGAATCCGTAATATAGGAATGAAATGAGTTATGACATGGGAGGAAAATCGGAAATTTAACAACCATGACCCGTGTACGCACACGTCACCTCACGTACACGGCGTCCACATAGTAAAATCAGTATAAAAATGCCTAAGGGAAATCCCCAACACAGAGTTAGGCAAGCCACTTACCTCGAATGTGCTAATCAACTTAATACGACGCTCTTTCCACGAGTATCCGACTCCGGGTGGCCCAAATCTATTCAATTCGATTGTATAATGTCAATATTACTTCAGGGGAACAAAATAGCTAGTTAATTTGAAGCAAATACGCCAAATTAGGAAATTTGCCCAAAAGGTCCCTCTGGCCCACGTCTATGAATCGGGTAAAAATTTTATTTTCCGGACACTCGTTCACTCACGAGTCTAACCATATAAGAATCTCTCAAATCGGAGGTCAAACACCCAATCAAAACTCAATAATTTGGTCTATGAAGTTCATTCCATTTTTCCCTTTTTCTACCCAAGATTTTCGAAATTAGAGGTGGAAATTATGATTAGAATCATGGAAATTGATCTATAATGGTCAGAGATTACTTACCCAAGTTACCCATGTGCAAATGCCTCCAAAAATCGCCTCTCCCGAGCTCTCAAAAATAAAAAAATGGTGAAAATAACATAAACCCTCGGAATTAGACTTTTAAAAGACTGCCCAGTCATTTCTACTATGTGATCGCGTATAGCGAGTCGCGATCACGGAGGGTAAACTTACACGCGCCAGAAATCCTTCATCGCGATCGCACCTACAGGTCTGCGATCGCGGAGCCCCTGCCCTCAAAGCTATGCTATCGAGTATGGTGTTCTGCGATCGCGGAGATCAAACGTTGGCCCTTTCCTCAGACCTAATATCTATTATGCAATCGCTCCTTATGCTGTGCGATCGCGGAGACCAATATTCCCATGCACTGCGATCGCGATTATCATTGTGCAATTACGAAAAACAAATCACTGGCCTCCCATATATACCTTATGCGATCGCGGAGTAATACCTGTGATCACGGAGAACAAAACACTGCTGGTAAAAAAACCAACAAAACCAGCTAAGTCGATAAGGCCAAAATGCCCGTTTGAACACCTGAAACACATCTGAGGCCCCGGGGTCCTCAACCAAAACCACCAACTAACCCTAATACCTCATTCAAACTTGGTCGAGCCTTAAAAACACATCCCAAAACATCAAAATCATCAAATATGCATAGATTCAAGCCTTAGAATTTATGAAATTTCTAGAATTCACATTCGATGTTGAATGACCTCACATTTTGCACACAGGTCATAAATGACATTACGGACCTTCTGTCGCTTTCGGAGTTCCATTCTGAGTCCGATATCAAAATCTCACGTATCGGCCGAAATCGTCGAAATTCCAACTTTAGCAAATTCAAGCCTAAATCTACAACCGACCTCGAAAACACATTCCGAACATGCTCATAACAACGAAATCACCCAACGGAGCTAACGGAGTCGACGAAATTCCATTCCGGATCCGTCTTCACATAGTTCTAGCGACGTCCTCATTTCAAAAGCAAAAATCCACATTTAAGGGCTAAGTGTCCGTAATCACTCCTGATTTCACCACTCAACGCTCCGACAAGTTTCAATAACATAAATAGACATGGAAGAAGCTGTTATTAGGGGATCGGTGCGCTAACTCTCAAAACGACCGACCGGGTCGTTACATTCTCCTACTCTTAAGAAAATCGTTCATCCTCGAATGAGTATAGAAACATACCTGAAGCTGTGAAAAGGTGAGGGTACTGACTTCGCATATCCTGCTCGGTCTCCCCAGTCGCCTCCTCGACCGGATGACCCCTCCACTGAACCTTGACCGAGGCAATATTCTTCAATTTGAGCTTCCTGACCTACCTGTCTAATATAGCCACATGCTCCTCAACATATTATAGATCCTTGTCCAACTGGACAGAGCTGAAATCCAAAACATGAGTCGGATCACCGCGATACTTCCGGAGCATGGAAACGTGGAACACAGGATGAACTCCTGCTAGGTTGGGAGGCAAGGCCAACTCATAGGCAACCTCCCCAACCCGCTGCAACACCTCAAAAGGGCTAATGAACTTGGGACTCAGCTTACCCTTCTTCCCGAATCTCATGAAGCCCTTCATAGTCGTTACCCGAAGCAAAACCCGATCACCAGCCATAAATGCCAAGTCAAGAACCTTCCGATCTGTGTAACGCTTCTGCCCGGACTGAGCTGTGCGAAGTCTCTCCTGGATCACCTTCACCTTGTCCAGGGAATCCTGAACCAAGTCTGTACCCAACAATCGGGCCTAGCCCGGCTCAAACCATCCTACTGGATACCTGCACCTCCTACCATACAAAGCCTCATACGGCGCCATCTGAATGCTGGACTGGTAGCTGTTATTATAAGCAAACTCTGCAAGAGGCAAGTATCGATCCCATGACCCTAAAAAATTCATCACACAGGCACGGAGCATATCCTCAAGAATCTGAATCGTGCGCTCGGACTGTCCGTTCGTCTGGGGGTGAAATGTTGTGCTGAGATCTATCTGGGTACCCAACTCACTATGCAAAGCTCTCCAGAAGTGTGAGGTGAACTGAGGACCTCGATCTGATATAATGGACACCGGTACACCGTGCAACCGGACTATCTCCCGAATGTAGATCTGGGCCAATCTCTCAGAAGCATATGTAGTCAACACTAGAATGAAATGGGCTGATTTGGTCAGCCATCAGCCGGCCCACAATCACCAAAATAGCATCATGCTTCCCTAAGGTCCGAGGAAGCCCAACCACAAAATCCATGGTGATCCGCTCCCACTTCCACTCTGGAAGCTTAATCTGCTGAAGTAATCCTCCCGGTCTCTGATGCTCACATTTGACCTGCTGACAATTTAGACACTTGGCTACAAACTCCGCTATATCCTTCTTCATCCTTCGCCACCAATAGTGTTGTCTCAGGTCGTGGTACATCTTCGCGGTACCCGGATGGATGGAATACCGCGAGCTGTGGGCCTTCTCAAGAATCAACTCCCCAAACCCATCCATGTTGGGCACACAAATACGGCCCCGCCTCCTCATCGCACTATCATCTATGGTCCCATCTCTGGCATCACGCAGCCAAACTCTATCCTGAAGATCCCGAAGGTTGGGATCATCATACTGGCGCTCCCTAATGCGGTCATAAAGAGAAGATCGAGCAACAACACAAGCAAATACCCGACGAGGCTTAGAAAGATCCAGTCTCACGAACTGACTGGCTAAGGACTGAACATCCAAGGCTAAGGGCCTCTCAACTACACAAAGATATGCCAAACTACCCAGACTCTCCGCCCGGCGACTCAAGGCATCGGCCACCACATTGGCCTTCCCCGGGTAGTATATTATAGTGATGTCATAATCCTTGAGTAGCTCCAACCACCTACGCTGGCAAAAATTAAGATCCTTCTGCCTGAATATGTGCTGCAAACTCCAGTGATCTGTGAATATCTCGCAGGGAACACCATATAACTAATGACGCCATATCTTCAGGGCGTGAAAAATCGCTGCCAACTCGAGATCATGAACATGGTAGTTTTTCTCATGCACCTTCAATTGTCTGGACGCGAAGGCAATCACCCTACCGTCCTGCATCAACACTGCTCCTCGGCCAATCCTCGAAGCATCACAATAGAGTGTATAGGACCCTGAACCTGTGGGTAATACTAACACTGGAGTTGTAGTCAGGGCTGTCTTGAGCTTCTGAAAACTCTCCTCGCATTCCTCAGTCCATATAAAAGGTGCACCCTTCTGGGTCAATTTGGTCATGGGCGCTGAAATGGATGAAAATCCCTCCACAAAATGGTGATAATACCCAGCCAAACCGAGGAAACTACGGGTCTTAGTAGCTGAAGACGGTCTAGGACAACTTTGCACCGCCTTTACCTTCTTCGGGTCAACCTTGATCCCATCCGAAGATACCACATGGCCTAAGAATGCCACTGAATCAAGCCAAAATTCACACTTAGAAAATTTGGCATACAATTTCTTATCTCTCAATGTCTGAAGCACGGTCCTCAAATGTTGCTCATGGTCCTCCTGGGATCGAGAATATACCAAAATGTCATCAAGGAACACGATGATGAAAGTATCAAGATACGGTCAAAATACGTCGTGCATCAGGTGCACGAAGGCTGCTCTGGAATTGGTCAGCCCAAATGACATAACAAGGAACTCAGAGTTGCCATATCTGGTCCTGAAGGCAGTCTTCGGGATATCCGGCTCCCGAATCTTCAACTGATGATAACCCGAATAAAGATCAAACTTGGAGAACACCCTAGCACCATGTAACTGTTCAAATAAATCATCAATGCGGGTAATGGGTACTTGTTCTTCACTATAACCTTATTCAGCTGCCGGTAGTTAATGCACATATGCATCGAACCATCCTTTTTCTTCACAAATAACACCGGAGCACCCCAAGGCGATACACTGGGCCTGATGAAACCTTTGTTAAGAACCTCATGCATCTGCTCCTTCAACTCCTTTAACTCAGGAGGATCCATGCGATAGGGAGGAATGGAAATGGGCTGAGCGCCCGGCAACAAGTCAATGCCAAAATCAATGTCTCTATCGGGCGGCATACCCGGAAGATCAGCTGGAAAATTATCAGGATAGTCCCTAACAACGGGGACTGACTCAGCTGTAGAGGTCTCAGCACTGGCGTTTCTCACATAAGCCAAAAACGCATCACACCCCTTTTCAACCATCTTCTGATCCTTAAGAAAAGAAATGACTCGGCGGGGAGTGTACTCTAATGAACCTCTCCACTCTAACCTCGGTAATCCTGGCATAGCCAGCGTCACGCTCTTGGCGTGACAATCAAGAATAGCATAGTAGGGAGACAACCAGTCCATGCCCAATATAACGTCGCAATCTACCATACTAAGTATCAAACACGATCGATATACGCGGTCCAAAACAAGAGAATCTCCCACAGGAGTAAACATAAACGGGGGACCACAAAGAATCCTGCGATATCCCCAGATGTAAAGCAAAATAAGAAGACACATACGAATATGTAGAGCCCGGGTCAAATAATACCGATGCATCCCTATGACAAACGGGAACAATACATGTAATGACCGAATCTGAATCAATGGCCTCTGAACGGGCTGGAAGAGCATAATATCTGGCCTAGCCTCTCCCTCTAGGGCGACCTCTACCTCCCCGACCTCTGCCTCGAGCTGCCTGAGGTGGTTGGGTAGTAGCTGGGGCTGGAAAAATAGCTGGAGGACCTGGTGGAAGGCGTGGAACCTGATAAGTCTGAGGTGGTGCACCCCTCTTAGCCTTGGGGAAATCTCTGATCACATGACAGGGGTCACCACACTCAAAACAACCCCTCGGAGGCGTGGCAGTTGATGCTGACTCTGAACTGGCCGGTGATAGCACCTCGAGTAGGAGGCATCTGAGATACTGGTGGTGCATAATAAGGCTCATGAGGTCTAGAAGGAGCTGGAATACCACTGGCTGCTAGAATAGTTGAATCAACGGGGCGACTCACAAAACCCCTACCATAGCGTGTTACTGGTGCACGAGATCCTGAAAAGTGGCCGGTCTCTCGAGACCTATTGGCCTCTCTCTCCTCCCTGTCACGGGCCAACATACTCTCAATCCTCCGGGCAATACTCACGGCCTGCTGGTAAGTGATGTCTGTCTCCAGCTCCCTGGCCATACTACTAGTCCGGATACTGGGGTGGAGCCCCTTATTAAAGCGTCGAACCCTCTCTCGAAAAGTGGCAACCAAAGCTGGTGCATGACGAGTCAAATCGCTGTAACAGACTGCATACTCCGACACAGTCATAGCACCCTGCCGTACCTGCTCAAACTCTGCACGCCAGGCATCCCTGAGGCTTTGAGGGACAAACTCAAGTAGGAACATCTCTGAGAAGTGAGCCCAAGTAAGTGAAGATGCCTCATCCGGACTACTAAACTCAAAAGCACGCCACCACTGATAAGATGCTCCCCTCAGCTGGAAAGCAGTGAAAGAAACCCCACTCTTCTCCACAATACCCATAGTGCGGAGAATGCGATGACACCCTTCAAGAAAACTCAAGGCGTCATCCAAAGCTAGTCTGCTGAACTCAGGTGGGTTGTACTTCTTGTACCTCTCAAGTCGGAGCTGCTCTGCCTCAGGAACAACTATCCTAGTCTCATGCTGAGTTGGAGTTGCTGGGGGTATAGGAATATACTCTAGAACCTGCCCAATATGAACCCTCTACTCAGGAGTACGGGATACGGGAGTATGTGTCCCTCCCTTGGCCTGGGATGTAGTTGGGGGTATCGGAAGTAATCCCGCCTGAGACAGAGTACTGAAGGCACTCAAAAACTGAGCCAATGTCTCCAGGGGTCTGGAGTAATAGTAAGGACCTCCTGTGCCCCTCCGACTGTGGCTGCTGGGGCATCCTCACTGGTGCCTGGGATGCACCGCGTGCTCGTCCTCTGCCCCGGCCCCTGCCTCTGACAGCTCTGTCTAGGGGCTCAGGTGCATGGTCATCAGTACGTCCGGTACGAGTACGAACCATTTATAAGCAAGAATAGAATAGAGTTTAAGAATTTTGATGATAGTAACTAGCACAATAAGGAGTTCCAAAGAATATCATTGTTATTAACAGTTACATAGCCTCGCGAAGATATATACGGATGTCTCCGCACAGATCCGCGAGACTCTAATAAACTGGCTTGCGACTTGTGACTCCTATGAAGCTAGACACTCTGATACCAACTTGTCACGACCTAAATTTACCCCCTGAACGGTCTTGTGATGGAACTTAGTCTCTACGACTAGGTAAGCCTAAATTATGTGGAAAAATAAGACAACAAGGAAATAAATAGTAAAGATGTAGCAATAACTATAAAACTTAAGCCGCTCGGCATTTACAGCTTTCACTCTCCAATAACCTGGAATATCACCAAGTCACAAGCTTTATACAACTATAGCTCTATATAATGGAATAAGGAAATTTTGTATATGTATATCTCCTATGCCTATAGTAGAGTAGATGGGGACACGTGAGATTTTGCAGCCGCGGCAGAGTTACCTCACGGTCTCCTGAGCAAGTGTCGTAGTACTCTAGCCAAAATGCTGCGTACCGGTACCTGGATCTGCACATGGGGGAAACATGCGCTGGAAAGGGCGTGAGTACTCCACATTCGGTACTCTGTAAGTGCCAAGACTAACCCCAGTCAAGTAGTGACGAGGTCAGGTTAAGGCTCTACTGAGTTTGAAAAATAAGACAGTTATAAGTTTGAACAATGACATATAAATAGCTAAAATAAGCAGAGTTTAAAGGAAAACCGAAAGAAATAATAAAGAAAAGCCCTCGGCTCAGCACATCATATATCTCAACAGCAAATATGTAATGCAGTACATGGGGAAAGCTCCCGGATCTCTGTCCGTAGTCCCAATTTATATATGCTATGCAGTACAGGGGAAAGCTCTCGGATCTCAGTCCGTAGTCCCAATTTAAATATGCAGTGCAGTACAAGGGGAAAGCTCCCGGATCTCGGTCCGTAGTCCCAATTTAAATATGAGATGTAGAATGCTATCAGATACGGCGTAATTAAGCAATTCAAGATAACAATAAGCAAGAATAAGGTAAAACTACATGAGCATGGAGAAAATAGTAGCAAATACGGGAAATCAATGAAAACAAGTAGGCATGCTCATTCCTATGCTAACTAATCAGTTATAACATTAAGTAGTAATATAAGAATAAAATGAGTTATTACATGGGAGGAAAATCGGAAATTTAGCAACCATGACCCGTGTACGCACTCGTCACCTCACGTACACGGCGTCCACATAGTAAAATCGGTATAAAAATGCCTAAGGAAAATCCCCAACACAGAGTTAGGCACGCCACTTACCTCGACTGCGCTAATCAACTCAATACCACGCTCTTGCCACGAGTATCCGACTCCGGGTGGCCCAAATCTATTCAATTCGATTGCATAATGTAAATATAACTTCAGGGGAACAAAATAGCTAATACGTGAAATTAGGAAATTCGTCCAAAAAGTCCCCCCGGCCCACATCTCGGAATTGAGTAAAAAATTTATTTTCCGTACACTCGTTCACTCCCGAGTCTAACCATATAAGAATCTCTCAAATCGGAGGTCAAACACCCAATCAAAACTCAATAATTTGGTCTATAAAGTTCACCCATTTTTCCCTCTTTCTACCCAAGATTTTCAAAATTAGAGGTGGAAATTAAGATTAGAATCATGGAAATTGATATGTAATGGTTAGAGATTACTTACCCAAGTTACCCAGGTGCAAATGCCTCCAAAAATTGCCTGTCCCGAGCTCTCAAAAATCAAAAATGGTGAAAATAACATTAACCCTCGGAATTAGACTTTTAAAAGACTGCCTAGTCATTTATACTATGCGATCACGTATAACGAGTCGCGATCGCGGAGGGTAGACTTACACGCGCCAGAAATCCTTCATCGCGTTCGCACCTACAGGTCTGCGATCGCGGAGCCCCTGCCCAGAAAGTTATGCGATCGCGTATGGTGTTCTGCGATCGCGGAGAACAAACATTGGCCATTTCCTCAAACCTAACATCTACTATGCGATCGCGCCTTATGTTATGCGATCGCGGAGACCAATATTCCCATGCACTGCGATCGCGGTTATCATTGTGCAATAACGAAAAACAAATCACTGGCCTCCCATATATACCTTATGCGATCGCGGAGTAATACCTGTGATCACGGAGAACAAAACACTGCTTGTGAACCTTTGTCGAGCCTTAAAAACACGTCTCAAAACATAAAAATCATCAAATATGCATAGATTCAAGCCTAAGAACGTATGAAATTTCTAGAATTCACATCCGATGCTGAAACACGTCTAAACTCATCCGAATCACCTCAAATTTTGCACACATGTCATAAAAGATATTATGGACCTGCTGTTGTTTTCGGAGTTCCATTCCGAGTCCGATATCAAAATCTCACCTATCAGCCGAAATCGCCCAAATTTCAACTTTAGCCAATTCAAGCCTAAATCTACAAGCGACCTCGAAAACACATTTTGAACACACTCCTAACTCCAAAATCACCCAACGGAGCTAACGGAGTTGACGAATTCCATGCCGGATCCATCTTCAAACAGTTCTAGCTACAGTCTGATTTCAAAAGCAAAAATCCACATTTAAGGACTAAGTGTCTAAAATCACTCCGGATTTCACAACTCAATGCTCCGACAAGTTTCAATAACATAAATAAACATAGGAGAAGCAGTTATTAGGGGATCGGGGAGCTAACTCTCAAAACGACTGATCGGGTCGTTACAGGGTCCCGGGGACCTCAAGTGTGTTTCAAATTAATTTCAGATCATTTTGGATGGAAATGGCATTGTTGTAGTTTTGCAGAGTTATGAAGTTTCCACATCTGCAGAAATATGGTCGCAGATGTGGAGTCGCAGAAACGGCTTTGGTTGTGCAGGTGCAGATTTGGTTTGGCGGGGGGAAGTTCGGAGATGCGGGTACTTTTCGCATAAGTGGGTGCGGGGATGTGGATGGAGGACTGGAGATGCAATTGGTCGTATTTTTATGTAGGATTGCAGATGCAAGATTTTTTTCTTCAGAAGCAGAGTTTCATATGAGGTATTTAGTCCGCAAAATGCATAATAGCTGGACATATTATTTATTTATAAATGTCTGGTCATTTGACTATTTTGGAGTTGTGAAGCTCGATTGTAGGTGATGTTTGGAGGATTTGTTTCTACAATTGAAGGGGTAAGTGCACTTTACTTGATTTTGGTATTAGATTGATTACCCATGGATTATTACTCCTAGCTTATGTGAATTAAAAGTGGAATTTTGAGGTTTTTTACTATGGTTTTGGAGTGAGAATATTGGTAATTTGGGGTCGATTTGAGGTTAGATTTTGATGAAAACACACATATTTGGACTCGTATTGCAATGGGTGTTCGAGATTTCTCTATTTCATCAGGTTTCAGGGTGCAGGCCCAGGGTTGAATTTTTGGGTTTATTTTGCATAATTAAATCAAAATAATAGCTTTATTGTTTGTGGTTATTTTATATGGCTTCTATTGATATTATTAAGTTATATTTTATAGATTCGAGCCATACAGAGATTGATTCACGCAAGTTTGGATACTTAGAGTACTGATTTGTCTTGCTTGAGGTAAGTATATTACCTAAACTTGGTTGAGGCGCTTGTTGTCGGAGTTATTGGTGTTGGCTATGCACTATGGCTGGCGCACATGTGAGGGGATTGAACTCATGTACGTGCACCGGGGTATTATCCATGCTCGGATATGCCTCGAATCGTTTTCTAAGCTTCAGGTTATCATGATTTTCCTTATGTTGTACCCCTTTGTGAGTTTATTGAATCATGTTAGATATTATCTGTTAGTTGATCTCCTATTCAAACATGTTAATTTCTATTCTTGTGGTGGAATCGCCTGATTTAAGTTTTGGTAGTACACTTCGCACATGCCTACATCTTAGCATGTCACTTATATCAGTGGATGAGTATGCAATTTGATATCCATTGTTCATGTACATGTATTCTTATATATGTTTTCTATCGAATATGGATTGGATGGATAACACGTGAGTTTTCTTGCGAATCTGTGTCATGTTTTCATGTTAGTTGTTCGCGCGGTGGTTATATATTGCACGTGAGTTGTATGTACAACATGTGGATAAGGATCCACCCCCTAGGGTCACATTCTCATATTTCTCTCTTGATGGTGTACACGCGGTATGAGGAAAATTTGCCAGTGTTTGTTTTGGTTATTGCATTTTTTCGGTACTTGCAATTTCCTTGGATGTATACATGATTTTGCTACATCTATTCTCTATTGGCTAGCTCCAGGGTGTATACATGCCTTTATGCATATCTTTTCTATAAGCTATGTTACTTGATGACATGAGATATGTCTTCTCTATATGTGAATCTGTGTGACTGGACTTGGTTAATCACGCATATCTTTTGTATATGCAATTGTTGAAGGATTACCTACTATTTAACGCATATTTTCTATACATTGCATTGTTAACTAAAATATATCATGTTACGTTATCTTTGTGCATCGAGGTGGCCCTATCTATGATTTATGACTTGATAATATTATTATTGTGTACTTGTGAGATTTATGAAATGAATAGTTTATTAGCGAGTATAATTAATAATTCTTTCAACTATTACCTTGCTGAGTACATGTGGTCAGTTGTACTCATACTATACTTTTGCATTGCATACAGATCTTGGAGTTGAGATGATGTGGATGATGGGAGCTAGCATTGAAGATGTACCTTCTTACCGGATATAGCTACCAATTGTCCTTGGTAGTTTTAGATTCTTACTTAGTTTATGTATATTCAAAATAGATGTTATATTTATTGTCGTACCAGTTTTGTAAATCTAAATCTTAGTGGCTCATGACTTGTACTTCCAGCTCTTGGGATATTGTGCGGAAATTTAGTTATTTTGATTATTGATTATTTATGGTCCTCATTAGAGTTGTGTTAACTGTTGCTTCGCTTACCTAGTGGGTTGGGATTAGGTGCCATCACGACTAGGTGGATTTTGGGTCATGACAAGTTGATATCAGCGCTCTAGGTTCATAGGTTCTACGAATCATGATAAAGTTTCTAGTATAGTCTTGCGGATTGGTATGATGGCGTACATACCTTTCTCTCAGAGGCTACAAGCCATCTAGGAAACTTCATATATTCCTTTCCTTATCATGTGTCATTGATTCAGCTTGAAGCGTATATTTTAGATTTCCTTCGATACACTCATATGTTATGTTGAGCACTCGGTATCAACCATGCATCGACGATATATGATGTCATGGGTGAGGTTAGAGATGTGTTCTCTGTGCTTGTGGAGATATGTCACGACCCCAATTACCCACCTTAGGGTGTCGTAATGGATCATAGTCTCTACGACTAGGTAAGCCTAACAGAAATACTAAAGCAAGACTGATAACTCATATAAACTTCCAAAATATGATCTCATCAACACTCTTCCCAAAACTGATGGAACTTATTCATAATCTCTACAAGAGTACATTGTGAAATCCCTAGTACAACATTGTCTAAATAAAGAGTGAACACTAGCAAAATAAGGGCAGAAGGTGACTCTGAAGCCTGCGGACGCCAAGCAGGTGTATCTTGAATTCTCTGAGATGTATAGCCAAATCACTTGATGCCTAGCCTAATATTAGGTACCTGGATGTGCACAAAAGATGTGCAGAAGCGTAGCATGAGTACACCACAACGGTACCCAATAAGTATCAAGCCTAACCTTGGTAGAGTTGTGACGACAGGTCAAAACACCTATCAGGACAAGATAAACATAACTAAATATAATAATGAGAATTAATGGAAATAGAGGAATGAATGATAATGAATCGGGTTATCAACGTATACTAATGACAATATTGTAAGCATAAATATAACAAGAATGAAGCAACTAATGAGAACTACAATAGTCAAGCACGGGCAAAAATGATATGAAAAGGAAGAAGTAAAGCACCAAGAAAATTTTCAACCAATAAATCATTTCAATATGAAATGCACAACAAGAATCACAACCGAGGTACTGTCTCATATTCACTATTCACAATTTCAATCACAATCTTTCCTTATATTACTGCGGGAGCCTTACGCTTAGTTTTTAAAATCATTTTTCCCAAAATAGCTATCCGTGCTTTATCCCACCTTATCACACCGCGTGGCTTCAAGTAATTCCCCTGCTAGCAACGCGTGTATCAAGCCCACTTATCTCACTGCATGTGTATCCACCCCTAGCCTTGTACCACCACAGGCGTATCATTATCACAACATATCACAACTCACACCTCAAGTGCCCAAATTCTAAAACTTGCCAAGAGAATCATCATTACCAATGTTTCTATAACAAATAGCCCACAACTTAACCACGATGTGCACAACAATCTCCACAATAAGAAAATGAATGTAAATTGTCAACAAGAAACGTATCTCAATAATTAACTTTACCTCAACATGATACCGACTTTCACAACTTCAACACCAATAACTTAACAAAAAAATACTTCAGGAAATAACAATTTCAAATACGAGTAATTCAACAATTTGATATGTAACAAGGTTCAACTAAGCATATAAGGCGAAAACAACAATGAAGAGGTAAAACATGTTGTGATAGTTCGATTAAAGGCATAGAATAAATAACCTAAACCGGTCAAACACCACATATAACCTGTGTACCCACTAGTCACCAGCGTACACGACTTTCACATAACACAAATAGTACAATCAATCCCAATTCCAAAGGGGTAGTTTCCCCATACAAAGCTAGGCAAGACCCTTACCGAAAGTACGCAAACTCAACCCTCGAAATATCTTTCCCTTAGGATTTTCCTCCACGAGCTCAAAGCTTACCAAAATTGACTTAATATCATCATACAATGCAAGGGAAAACAATTAAAATAGATAAAGTTATGGTCTTTAAACATTTTCAAAAAAGTCCACAAAAGTCAATCTGGGGCTCGCCGGGTCAAAACTTAGGTCCAAGGGTAGATTCCAACTTTCCATAATCCCACGAGTCCATATGTGAGTAGTTTCAAAATATGAGTCCAAATCGGCTCTCGAAACTCAATTTCTCATTTTTTTTAAAACATGACAAAATTTCCCAATTGTTTCCTCTTCACATGGTTTTTGATGTTCAATAAAAAATATATTAACGAATATAATTGAAAATTGATTAGAATCACTTACCCAATTTTGTAGATGAACTCCCTTCTCCAAACCGCCTCTTACCGAGTCTAGGGTTCTAAAATTATAGGATATGTTGAAAAATCCCGACCCCTAGCCTTTTGATTAGTTGTAGTTGTCACAATTACGATATGGGTTCGTAATTGCAAAGAAACCCTCGCGAAATAGGCCATTGACAACCTAAGAGGAGGTCACAAAATTGACATTGGCTTCGCATTTGCGAGGCCAATGTCCTCATCGCAAATGAGACTATTTTGTCGCAAATACGAACTATCAAGCCTCCTGTCACTATTTGCAATTGCGACACTTTAAACCCTCTACTAAGGTCGCAACTGCGACACTAGGGGAATTATCACGCCAGAACTTGTTTTTCAGCATGAAATATTCTGAAACATGTTCGAAACTCATTCGAGCCCCAGAGCTCCAAAACAAACATCCACACAAGTGTAAAAGCATCATGCAAACTCACTCATATAATCAAAACACAAAAATAACATCTAGAACTACGAATTGGACACCAAAAAGCATGAATTTCAAAGTAAATTTTAAGAACTTCTACAATTGTGGCTAAGCATCTCAATCCTACCAATTCAACTCTAAATGATACCAAATTCTATATAATAGTTCCAATTAGCACATAAAACCTATTCCAAGTCCTTAAATTAAATACTGAACTCGATAGCTATAAGTCAACCTATGGTCAAATTTCGAAACTTCAAATTGTCAATTTTTGACAAAAAAAACCACAAATCAACCTACGGACTTCCGAATTCGATTATGGGCATATGCCCAAGTCCAAAGTGACGATAAAAATCTATCAGAGCCATAAAATCACCATTCCAAGGTCGTTTTCACAAAAGTCAACTATTGGTCAACATAAACTACTTAGGCTTCTAAGCCAAGAATCGAAGAGTCTAAATCAACCCAAAACCTTTTCAAAACAAAACACATATGTGTGAAACATCAATAGGGGAAACATGGAGCAATTAAATGAAATGACTGGTTGGGTCGTTACAAGATAGGTCAGTCTAGAGGACTAGAGGCCAGGTTCAAACCGCAACTTGGGATCGGTGGTTTCAGTTGTGTGAGTATGTGATTTTGTGACTTATATGTCAGGTACATTGCCTAAGAGGATTGCTGACCAAGTGAGTGGTTGGATAACTGACCTAGTGAGTGGTATGATAGCTATGTGATGAGTATTATGTTATAAAAGGACTATGCTTAGATGGTTTATATGTGGAGGTAAGAATTGGCTTGGGATGCAAAGGGCTATGGATGCTTGATTTTTGTCTTGATGTGTTGTACAGTCGCGAGTTATGGGTGTGTTTTTATGTCTTGTCAACAAGTTTAACCTTGGGAGGATTAAGTGATTGCATAGTGGTTGGGACCATGATAGGGTGTAGAGAGATACCAGTTTGAAGCTAAGCAGGTATGTTATCTCCTACGGTATGGTCTGAGGTTTTGCGATCCTTGTGATGTTTCTTTGAAGAGTTTTCTTTCTACCAGTGGGTTATATGTGCTGCAATTTGAGTTTGGATTACTTGACGAAGTTTGCATGAATTTCACGAGGATGAATATGTGCTTATCATAAGTTTTGAGGTAATTTATGACTAGTAATATGTGAGCTAATGAAGGATTTAGTTGAATTACTATACGAGAACATTGCAGTTTGGAGTAAGGGTATTGTGGGTTATCAAATGTTATATTCTACGGTGTCGAGCCAAGTAGGGGTGTATGTTGTCGATGATTAGATTGCATGGTCATGTGTTATATCCATTTGGATATAAGGCACATTGGTGGATTATTATGACTTGAAGGAGGTTGACTTCGAGAATGGTGTAGGGAAGGAAATTGACTGATGCATGATGTACTATAATTTATCAGCATATGGAAATCTTTGAGTGATTTGGCTTTATTAATAGTGGTGGATGCAGTGTGTAAGGAGAAGGTATTCACTCGGTTTCATAAAGGTAGGGTTACTACTTTAGGTATTTGTGTGCTAATGGGGCACAAGACATTTAGCTCGTATTAATGGTGCATTGGAGATTAGAGTAGAGAGGATATGTAATGAACCGACCGGTCATTTTGAGAGTTAGATCCCCGATCCCCTAATGTTTTCTTTCCCCATCTTTGTTTCTGCTAACGAGACTTACCCGAGTGATTGGTTATGGAATTCGGAGAGTTTTGGGACACTTAGTCCATCGATGTGAATTTTAGCCTTAGAATTTGGACCGTAGTCGAAACTGTGTGAAGACGAATCCGAAATGGAATTTCGCCGACTCTGTTAGCCCCGTTGAGTGATTTTGGGGTTAGGAGCACTTCCGGAATGTATTTTGGAGGTCTGTAGTAGATTTAGGCTTGAATTGGCGAAAGTTAGTTTTTCGGCGATTTCGGCCGATAGGGAAATTTTGATATCGAGCTCGGAATGGAATTCCATAAGTGGTGCGTAGTGTCATTTGTGACCTGTGTGTCAAATTTGAGGTAATTCGGACTAGGTTTGACGTGTTTCGGCGTCGTTTGTAGAATTTGGAAAATGCTAAAATCTTAGGCTTGAATCCGTGTTTAATTCATGTTTTTGGTGTTATTCAATGTGGTTTGCAGGCTTGACTACCTTCGAATGATGTTATAGGACTAGTTGGTAGGTTTGGTTAAGGTCCCGGGGTCCTCGGGTCTGTTTCGGATGCTTAAGAGGAAGAAATTTGGACTTAGGAAAAATCTGGTGTTGCTGGTTCTGGTGTTTCGCACCTGCGGAGGGGAGGCCGTAGGTGCAAACTCGCAGATGCGCGGGGGAGTGCCTAGATTCAGAAAAGGCCAGAGCATGCTGGGCTCACAGATGCGGCTGGTTCTCTACAGAAGCGGAGCCGCAGTTGCGACCAATGGGTCGCAAGTGCGGACCCAGCTCGTTTAAGTGACTTTCGCACCTGCATTGATTCTTTCGCAGGTGTGGGACCGCAGGTGTGGTCCTAGGTTCACATATACGAAAATCTCTTGGGTCAAAAGGGTAGAATCGAGAGCTTTTTGTTCATAACTCAAAATTCGATTTGGAGGTCCGTGGGAGACGATTTCTCGAGTGGAAATGATGGAAAGGGTTACCAATTGAAAATCTGATATTTGAATGAGATTTTGACGTCGTATTTAGATGATTTCTATTCGAGTGAACTCGTGAGTGAATGGGTGTTCATAATTTGTAAATTTTACCTGATTCCGAGAAGTGGGCCCGAGGAGACTTTTTGGGGCAATTTTCCCAATTTTGCGTTTAAGCTTCGAATTTAGTAGTTAAAGTAGTTACTTAAAGCTATATTCACATTATGCAATTACTTTGAATAGATTCGGGACATTTGGAGTCAGGTACTCGTGGCAAGACAGTGAGACTACAGATGTATTCCAGGAGATCACAATGTACTGCATATTTAAAATGGGACTACGGACGTATTTCGCGAGATCCCCATGCACCGCATATTTATTTTTTGACTACAGACGTATTTCTGGAGATCCCCCAGCACTGCATATTTACTTTGGGACTACGGACGTATTCTGGGAGATCCCCTGTACTGTATAATCATTTGGAACTACAGGACGGTATCCCGGAAGATTTCACCTTGTGTTTACCTTGTCTGAGCAGGGGGCTCCCCTGACTGTTAAATTTTCGAGTGTTTTCTTTAATTGTTTAATGTAGAATTTACTTATCCCTTTTACCATTTTAATTTATTATATTTACTCCGGTAGGGCCTTAACGTGACCTCGCCACCACTTGACCGAGGTTAGGCTTGGCACTTACTGGGTACCATTGTGGTGTACTCTTGCCTTTCCCATCACATGTTTTCGTGTGCAGATCTAGGTACGAGCTATCAGCCTCGAGGAGAGTACGCGTTGCTGAGTTCTAGGAGACTTCAAGGTAATTCTGCCGCGTCCGCATAATCCTTAGAGTCCCCTTCTCCTCCATCGTCTATAGTTTATTTATGTATTTTCAGACCTTTGTTTAGAGCTACAATAGTTTATAGAAGCTTGTGACTTAGTGACATTCCGGGTCATTGAGAGAATATTTTTGTATATGTCGAGCGACACCGTTTTGTTATTTAGATTATGTCGTTATTTCCTTATTTATTGTGTTTTCTTTGAGTTTTCCGTAATATTAGGCTTACCTAATCGTAATAACTGGGTGCCATCATGACACCTTTCGGAGGGGTAATTTTGGTTGTGACAAGTTGGTATCAGAGCTCTAGGTTCATAGGAGTCACAAGTCACAAGTCGGTTTATTAGCGTCTCGCAGATCGGCATGGAGACGTCCGTATGTATATTCGGGAGGCTATGTAACTATTAAGAACAATCATATTCCTTTGATTTCCTTGTCTTGTGAATATTTGACATCAAAATTCTAAAACTCTATTCTATTCTTTCTCACAGATGGTGAGGACACGTACCGGGAGGATCGACGACCAGACACCCATGCCCCCTTTCAGAGCCGCCAGAGGCAGGGGACGAGTTAGACTACGAGCATGCGGTGCAGCCCGAGCACCTGTGAGAGCTGCGACCGAGGAGCCCAAAATTGTTCCAGCTGGAGGGCCGTCAGCGGAGATCCCTATTGCTACTCCAGCCCTCCAGGAGACTTTGGCTCAGTTCATGAGCATATTCAGCACTTTGACTCGGGCTGGGCTACTTTCGATAGCCCCATCCACATCTCATGCCAGAGGAAGAGCACAGACACCCGCAACCCGCACTCTTGAGCAGAGGGTCCAGGTTGATCAGTCCCTAGAGTAAATTCCTATACCTCCAGTGGTTACGATTTAGCATGAGGCAAGGGTAGCCGCTCCTGAGGCAGAGCAGCTCAGACTTGAGAGGTACAAGAAGTGCCACCCACCCAGTTTCAGCGAACTAGCTTCAGATGATGCTCTAGGTTTTGTTGAGGAGTGTCATCGTATTCTCCGCACTATGGGAATTGTGGAGACGAGTGGGGTTTCTTTCACCGCTTTCCAGCTGAGGGGAGCGGCATATCAGTGGTGGCATACCCATGAGCTGAGTAGTCCGGGCGAGGCAGCTTCACTCACTTGGACTCAGTATTCACAGATGTTTTTGCGTGAGTATGTTCTTAAGAGCCTCAGCGATTCTTGGCGCGCAGAGTTTGAGCAGTTGAGCCTGGGTGCTATGACTGTGTCGGTGTATGAAGTTTGTTTCAGTGAGTTAGCTCAACATGCACCAGCTTTGGTTTCCACACTTAGGGAGAGGGTCTGTCGCATCATTGAGGGACTCCACCCCTAGTATTCGGACCAGTATGGCTAGAGAGTTGGAGGTGGATATCACTTATCAACAGGCAGTGAGTATTGTTAGGAGGGTAGATTGCATGTTTGCTCGGGACAAAGAAAAGAGAGAGGTCAATAGGTCTCTAGAGACTGGTCATTATTCGGGAGCTCGTGCACCAGCAGCACGCTATGGTAGGGCTTTTGTGAGTCGCCCTGTTCATTCAGCGCTTCCTACAGCCAGCGATATTCCAGCTCCTCCGAGACCTCAGGAGCCCTATTATGCACCACCATTATCCAGTGGCATCTTTCAAATTGATCGAACAAGAGAAAGAGTGGAGGTGTACATACCAAATATCTAAAGATGAAGGATTTCGTTGTGAAGCCCGAATCGGGTAAGCCCTTCCTTTTCAAATCCTTTTTGTTCTTATTTTGTGTTATTGTTTCACTATTATTGGTCCCTTTTTTCATCTTTTCTTTTATGTTATGTGTTGCGCTTGTGTCTGTGGTAATACAAGAGAATGACGGAAATGATTTAGGAAGTTAGGGCTAAATACCTGGGAGGTTCGCGGTGAGAAAGTTCATCGCCTAACACATTATGCGGTCGTATATTTGTTATGCGATGGGTTAGTGACTGAGCGATAAAAACCTACTTTGTGATCAGTTCTGTAGTTGGATTAACGTTATGCGGGCCGCAGAAAGAAAAATCCCACCGCATTTTTTAAGGCCCATATTGCCTTTTCTTCTGATTGTGTATGCGACCATTATGCGGTCCGCATATCCATTATGCAACCGCAGACCCCAGATCTTGCTTTCCTTCATTTCCTCTGCCCTTACACCTTGTTTCATTGTATTATTGGTTACATGCATGCTAACACACACGTCAAACTGCTCAGCACTGACAACTAAACCTACAGAAACTAAAATCTAACCAAAAAGTGTTACAAGACATGGGTTGCCTCCGGAAAAGCACTTGATTTAATGTCGCGGCACGACGATGTTGTCCCCATTTTGGATAATCAATGGTGGGGGCTGGTGTAGGACCATCCTTGAGGGGGAGTTATTCTACCAAGTGCCTTTCTCTACTGTTCCGAGGTAATGCTCAACCCTTTAGCCATTTACTTTTAAAGTTTGAGTCCCGTCCTCAGACTCCAAATCAATAACACTATAGGGAGACACATTCACAACTTTGAACGGTCCAGACCATTTGGATTTGAGTTTGCCCGAAAATAACTTGAGTCTTTAGTTGAAGAGTAAGACCAAGTCACCAGATTTGAATTCTCACTTCAAAATCTTCTTCATGAACAAACTTCATTTTTTCCTTATACATGGATGGACTCTCATAGGCATGAAGACGGAATTTTTCCATCTCGCTGAGTTGTGTCATTCATAGATTAGCAGCTTCAGCCCAATAAGGATTCAACTTTTTCAATGCCCACATAGCTTTGTGTTCAACCTCCATTGGCGAGTGACACGCCTTACCAAACACTAATCGGTATGGTTAGGTGCCAATGGGAGTCTTAAATGTTGTGCGATATTCCCACAATGCGTCATCTAGCTTCCTTGACCAGTCGGTCATGTTTGAATTAACAGTTTTTTCCAGTATGTTTTTGATCTACTTGTTGGAAGCTTCAACCTGACCGCTCGAATGAGGATAATAAGGGGTGGCCACCTTGTGTTCAACTCCATATTTTTCGAGCTTCCCGGTTAAAGCCTTGTTGCAAAAGTGAAAACCACCATCACTATGGATGGCCCTTGGGGTTCCAAACCGCGTAAATATGTTCTTCTTCAAGAAAGCGATTACACTCCTTGCCTCATTGTTAGGCAAGGTCAATGAATCGACCCATTTGGAGACATAATCTACTACCACCAAGATATATTTCATGTCGTAAGAGCTTACGAAATGACCCATGAAGTCTATCCCCCACACATCAAAGATGTTGACCTCCATCACAAAGTTCATAGGCATCTCATTTCATTTAGAAATTGACCCTTGTCATTGACATTTATCACATGCTTAACAATTTGGTTTGTGTCTTGGTAGATCGATGGCCAATAATAGCCACATTCAAGCACTTTTTCCGCAGTACGCTTTCCACCATGATGGCCCCCAACTGGGGAGTCATGACATGCTTTGAGAATTCGTATTACCTCATCTTCCGGAACACAATGCCGAATGATGTTGTCAGCGCAAACCCGGAACACAAAGGGTTCCTCTCAATAATATTCCCTACACTACCGCAAGAACTTTTTCTTTCGGTTCCAATTCATAGGGGATAAGGTCACTAACCAAGAACTTAGCGATGTCGGCATACCAAGGAGTGAAGGTGCTAGACAATGCCAATATGTGTTCATCTGGAAAAGCATCATTAATTTCAAGATATTCTTTTGGTCTCCCTCCTCTTCAAGCCTAAATAAGTGATCCACAACTTGATTTTTTGTTTCTTTCAGATCTTTGACTTCAAAGTCAAACTCTTGTAACAAAAGAACCCACCTAATTAATCTTGGTTTAACATCCTTCTTCATCATAAGATAACGAAGAGCAGCATGATCAATGTAGACTATCACTTTGAACCCCAACAAATAGGCCTAAAAGTTGTCAAAAGCATAGATAATGGCAAGCAGTTCTTGCTCTGTCACAGTATAATTCATTTGTGCGCCATTGAGTGTCTTGCTTGCATAGCAGACATGATGAAGAATCTTGTTGTTCCGTTGACCAAGTACCACCCCAATAGCTACACCACTAACGTCACACGTTAATTCAAATGAAAGAGACCAATAAGGTGTGAAAATAATAGGTGTCGCGGTGAGCCTTGCTTTCAATCTCTCAAAATCTTTGAGGCACTTCTCATCAAAATCAAACTTTCCATATTTTTCAAGGAGCTTGCACAAGGGACTTGAAATCTTTGAAAAGTCCTTGATAAAACGCCTATAAAATCGGCATGCCGTAAAAAGCTCCGAACACCTTTTACCTAATTGGGAGGAGGAAGCTTGGAAACGATCTCAATCATTGCCCGATCAACCTCTATGCCTTGCTGGAAATTTTGTGGCCCATAACAATACCCTCGTCCACCATGAAGTGACAGTTTTCCAAATTTAGCACAAGGTTGATTTCCTCACATCTTTTGAGCACTTGCCTAATGTTTTCAAGGAAATGCTCAAAGGAGTACCAACCACGGAAAATTCATCAATAAACACCTCTATGAAATCTTCCACCATCTCCGATAATATTGACATCATGCACCGTTGAAAGGTGGCAGGGGCATTGCATAGCCCAAATGGCATCAGGTTAAGGAAATTATCACTTTATAATAACTAGAGATTGTACTTACAATGACACCATCTGGTGTAGAGACCTCAGCCATACCATAGAAATTATATTAATAGGCCGAGTCTCCACCTCTTGGAATCTGACCTCCGCCTTCGACATTCCAACCTCTTTTCCCCTAGCTGGTCATGTAAGGTGAGTTGTAACTGCAATGGGGCAAGCGACCTGTGAACAATATATAATAAAGCAAGAAGGAAATTCTAAACTAAACCAAACAATAATTTGTAGAAATGAATAAAATAACTCAGCCACTTTTCCAGGTCTTAGCTAGAACCAATTCTCACATAAGTTCCCAAATTTCCAAATTCTCCTTTGAAACAACCGTAAGTACATAATATGATAAACAGTAAAGTAAAACAGTAAGTTTTCAAATCCTAGTGTTTAAAAATCAGTAAAACTCAAATGTCCTCCCTTATTGCTCCTTGTTGGGGTGCGCAACCCGCTCCCACCTGTCCACCCTTATTGCT
Source organism: Nicotiana undulata (assembly GCA_005239495.1). Taxonomy (NCBI): domain Eukaryota; kingdom Viridiplantae; phylum Streptophyta; class Magnoliopsida; order Solanales; family Solanaceae; genus Nicotiana; species Nicotiana undulata. The sequence continues at coordinate 54,960 of ML242240.1, forward strand.
CCTCCCTATATATAACACCCTTATTTCTCCTATTGCGGTGTGCAACCTGATCCCACCTGTCCACCCTTATCACTCCTTGTTGCGGCGTGCAACCCGCTCCCACCAGACAAATCACATTTCACCTGTTTATTTACAATAATGTTTCACAAATATGATTCCAAGCCTTTCACAATACTTAAATCTCAATAATCATAAACATGAAACTGTACTATTCAGAAACTTGACCAATTATCACTACACAACGAAACCAACCAAAATGTATAATGTAACACTGACAACCAGCTCAACCAGATGTACGACAATGTGACTATGGAACAAGTAACACTTTCAAAGTACTTGAAACAATATTTAACAACAAGTTTACAAACCAAGTAGACATGAAGGCATCAATGATCATAAAACAATTAAACTAGGGATCAATTAAATTGGAAAAGGGGAAGGGATCATGTTCAACAAGTAATTTGGTGGTTCATAGATATTCGTCACCTTACCTATACACCACACACATGCAAATTCACATAGAATTTAATTTGGGGATTCCTATTCCCTCAAGTCAAGGTTAGACCAAGAACATACCTCGAATTCACAAGCAATTTGCTGCTCTAGCACATCTTTTCCTTTTGAATTTGCCTCTAACCCGCTCGAATTTAATCACAATTTGTCACGGCCCAAAATCTATTAAGGTCGTGATGGCGTCGGACACCACTGTCGGGCAAGCCAACACAATATAGTTAAATTAAATTTCTATTTTAGCATTTTGAAATTTGTCACTTTTCATTTCATTACATAATAATTGAATAACAATTCGCTAAGTAAGTAACGATGGTTTAAAAAACCATTTAATAAAATACATCCCAAACTCATCCCAGGACCCGGGGTCGCAAGTGCAGGAGCAAATTTCTAAGAATTATACATGTTCTACAATACTTGTCAGGGGTACAAACTGGACAAGAAATTTAAAATAAAATACATTACATCTGAGGGACACTCTGCCGGTTGCGGGTCGTCTCCGGATGGTGCAGCTCGTCTAAGTCTCCAAGTCAGCCACATCACTGCGTCAAGCACGGCCACTAGCTATGAATGTACCTGTGCAACAAAAATGCACAACAAGTGTAGCATGAGTACGAAAACAACGTGAACTCAGTAAGTATCCCGCCTAATCTCGAAGATGTAGTGACGTGAGGTCGAATTTGACACTTGCTAGAGGTCAATTTAATAAAAATCAAAAGTGACACTAAGCATGGATATCATAGGTAATTAACAGATAATGATAGGAGATAACAACTTCTTCCACATTTAAAAATTTTATTTCTTCGTCATTTCAATTGAGAACTTATAATTTAAGGCTAGTAAACAGTTAAAATTCACAAAAAAATTTCTCAGCAAATATCATGCGCAAATATGCCGAAGTTCGAATGGCTCGAACCAACGATAAATGTAAAATTATGCACTACCTAAGGGTTGAACGGCTCGAACCATAGATGCATATATTACCCCTCTCGTGAATCGATCATGTGTCGCAGTCATATATAAATAATAGTGTTACCCTGCTCGCGAATCATACCTGCGACTCAGGTACTTATAGATACACATATTCAAACAATAAATTCACATTTTATCAGGAAAGCAGTTACTCAAGGAATTGATAAAATTCTCTTTTAATGGGCATGAAGATAGTATTTAAGCCTTTTCTTGAAATTCATTTGCCAAGTTCGATAGGGTTTTAAATATTATAAATTTATCAGTAATGCTACAAGTACGGCAAAATAAGCATGTTTTATCAGGAAAACAATTATCCAAGGAAAATCAATTCCCTTTCTCGTTGATTAAGAGAAATAAAATTTAACCTTCTTAGGTATTCAATTACTAATTCGATAACATTAATAATCTAATTTTATTAGCAAAATTAGAAGTACAACAAGTAAAGCATGCTAGTGGGTCCTAGACTACCCAGACACAGGCATAATAGTAGCTACGCACAGACTCCCGTCACCTCGTGCGTACGTAGCCCCCACTAATAGTAACACATATTTAATTAGTTTACCTATGGGGACAATTCCCCATCACAAGGTTAGAAAGGAGACTTACCTTGCTCTGAAGACTCCTAACTGGCTTCCGAGCCCTTCCGATGACTCAAATCGATGCGCAACGCTCCAACACTAGCAAAATTACAGGCAAACCAATGAAAATATACTCTAATACATATAACCATTCAGCTTATATAAATTCCTAACTCCGTTCGGAAAGTTAACAAAATTTCCCTCGGGCCCACGTGCCCGGATTCCAAAATTCATCGAAGATAAATATTACCAATAACTTTACGAACACAAATATATAATATTCTTTCAATTTCATGCCCAAATTCGTGGTAAAAATCCAAAAATATCAATTCTAGGTCTTTTTCTCAAACCCCCAAATTTACTACAAATCCCACACTTAAATCCATACCTAAACCATGTATTTAATTTGTAATGAATTGGAACAACTTACCTTGTGATACTTGAAGAAAATCTCCCCTTGAAGCTCTCCGCAATCGCCCACACCAAATGAAAATGGGAGAAGAATGGCAAATTTCCCGTTTAAATTAGCACACTGCCTCAAGTCCTTTCTCACCTGCGGTAGCCTCGCCCGCAGGTGCACCCAATCACCTGCACCTGCGGCTTCCTCCTTTCCAGCCGGGTTCCGCACCTGCGCTCCCTCGTCCGCATATGAGCCTTTGCAGGTGCGAAAATAGCCTCGCACCTACGCCCCCATCCAAGCCAGCCAATTTTCGTATATGCGATGCCAAAGCCGCACTTGCGGCTCCGCACCTATGGCCAAAGCCTCGCAGGTGCGGTCACACTAGACACCAGCAACTTCAGCTCCTCCTCAACTTCAAATTTGATCCGTTAACGACCCGGAATCCACCCGAGGCCCCTAGGACCCCATCCAATCACACCAACCTATTCTAAAACATAATGCGGACCTGCTCGAGGCCTCAACTTACATCAAATAACATCGAAAGAATGGATCTCAACCCAATTCAATCTTTATGAACTTTGAAATTTCAAACTTCTACATTAGGTGCCGAAACCTATCAAATCACATCCGATTGACCCCAAATTTTGCACACAAGTCATATTCAACATTACGGACATGTTACAACTCTCAAAATCGGAATCTGACCCCGATATAAGAAATTTCACTTCCAGTCGGACTTCTCAAAAACCTTCAAATTTCTAGCTTTAGCCAAATGACTCCAAAATGACCTCCGAATTTACTTCTGATCGCGCTCCTAATACCAGAATCACCATACGGAGCTATTCCCAAACTCGGAATCCCAAACGGACATCAATATCACTCAAATGCACTTCAGCCCAGACTTATGAAATTTCTTCTAAAATGCTGACTTCCACAATGTGCACCGAAATGCTCTTGGATAATCCAAAACCCGATTCGAACATACACCCGAGTCCGAAATCATCATACTAACCTGTCAGAACCTTCAAATCCTGATTCGAGGCCATTTACTCAAAAATCTAATCTTAGTCAATTCTTCCAACTTAATTCTTCCGAAATGAGAATTATCCTTCCAAATTGACTCCGAACTTCCCGAAATTCAATTCCGACCACGCCTACGAGTCATAAACATAAACATACGTTCATCCTCGAATGATCTAAGAACTGCTCTATAGTTTTCTGAAATCACTGTTTAACACCTCGTGCACCTGCCCGTGCTACCACCACTCAGTTGAGCATATTTAGCGATCAAATCTAAAGATATCCTCTTTCATCCAAACAATAAGCTCAGAACCCAGTTCCAACACCTAAAATTCTCTGCTAGGCCTGTTTCTAATATATGAACACTGTACTAACTACCACACGATGTACCAGAACATGATTGCATACCTTTGCTGAATTAGAACAATGCACCGCTGTCGCGCACCCATTTTTCCTTGCACGGGTTAGGTACGCGGAGATCGGGTTTCATGACATTCTGGACAACTCCTTAAAAGAAGAGGTTTAAGGAAGTGTCGCCATCTAACGATTTTACGGTGCGTTAGGGCACCTAGAATAACTAACTCATAAACTAGTTTGCATTACCTGAGATTGGGTAAGGGCTTGAAATTATCCCAAGGGGAAGGTATTAGGCACCCCTCGAGATCAACAACTGTGGGTCTCAACCAAGTAATTTTATGAATTTGGACAGTATACAAATTACAAGCAAGGCTCACGTAAGAGGGGATTTTACGTAAATATTGAAATTAAAAGAAATTTAAAGAATAGCAAAGTAAAATCATTTGAATGAAAAAAGTACTAGGTTTTAAAGCAATATGGAATACATTAATGTAATACCCGGAAAATGATTTGATAAAAATACGGAAAATTATGGAAAAATATCGATTACTGCAAAGAGTGATTCTGAAAGCTTATATGCAAGTTTGAAAATAATTTGAGGAAAAATTGGGTATCAACAGCTGCCCCTCTTTACCCGGGAAGGATAAAAGAGTTGTCGGGTAAAGATACATTGGCCAATTTTGACCGAGTAGAGATAGTATGAAACATTTAGGCCGCACCCTGGTTTCTGAGTTGCTTCCATATCCTTGGTTTTACGGGAATCGGGGTGTATGTAGTTCCGTAATTACCGATGAAGTATACCGGTGACGTTTTACAAGAACAGACGCAAGGTGCGAGGTAAGGTAAAATAGAAAGGGCTTACGGGGTCGTTTGGGGAACTGGAGCGGTCCGCTCTTGCCTAGCTGGTTGTCCTGGCCAGACTACCTGCAAACAAATGCAAACGTATATTGTGCGTAATTTAAACATGATGCAAGTTCCTGTTGGACTATGAATGTTGTCTTCGGACGGTTTAGGATGACGTCCTTAGACCATGATGTCCTGGGCCATGAATCGCTTGATGAGGGATGCACAAGCTATGAAATGATGTTCTCGGGCCATGAGGATGGTGCCTATGAACCATGATGCCTTTGATAATGATATGCAAGTTGAATAAAGAGATCCTCGGGCCATGAAATGATGTTCTCGCGCCATGGAGATGGTGCCTCTGAACGATGACGCCTTTGGACAAGTTGTCGATATTTCAGCCCATGATAAAATGCTGTAGTATGATGCTAAAAAGACAGAGCCTAGTCTTGCAAAATTTATAAAGGGCAGAGCTTAGCCCGAAAGGAAGCAAAAGTAAGTGACGACATGAAAAGTGGTTGATTTGAAAAGTAAATGAGAGGTAGCATGGAACCTCGGAAGGCAGAATAGTAGCCTTATGCAATGCAGGAAATAAAATGCAGAAGGAGGTAGCGTGGAACCTCGGAAGGCAGAATAGTAGCCTTATGCAATGCAGGAAATAAAATGCAGAAGGAGGTAGCGTGGAACCTCGGAAGGCAGAATAGTAGCCTTATGCAATGCAGGAAATAAAATGCAGAAGGAGGTAGCGTGGAACCTCGGAAGGCATAATGGTAGCCTTATGCAATGCAAGAAATGAAAAATGCAAAGGGAAGTAGCGTGGAAACTCGGAAGGCATAATTGTAACCTTATGCAATGTAGGAAATAAAATGCAGAGGGAGGTAGCGTGGACCTCGGAAGGCAGAATAGTAGCCTTAGGCAGTGCAAAATGCAAGGGGAGGTAGCGTGGAACCTCGGAAGGCAGAATAGTAGCCTTATGCAATGCAGGAAATTAAAATGCAATGGGAGGTAGCGTGGAACCTCGGAAGGCAGAATAATAGCCTTATGCGGTGCAAAATGCAAGGGGAGGTAGCGTGGAACCTCGGAAGGCAGAATAGTAGCCTTATGCAATGCAGGAAATTAAAATGCAATGGGAGGTAGCGTGGAACCTCGGAAGGCAGAATAATAGCCTTATGCAGTGCAAAATGCAAGGGGAGGTAGCGTGGAACCTTGGAAGGCAGAATAGTAGCCTTATGTAATGCAGGAAATGAAAATGCAGAGGGAGGTAGCGTAGAACCTCGGAAGGCAGAACAATAGCCTTATGCAGGGAATAACATGACATTAAGAGTTCTTAGCTTGTGATGAACTACGGCGATGTGATTGTTGCGAAGGAAGCGTTGTTTTGCGATGGTAGTAAGCGTCGGCATGTGCGACGCGTTTGAGAGCGTGTCTTTGAGAGATATACATCATGCGGGGGATAATAATATGTTTTGGGCTTTCACCGTCTTCATACCCGCATCCAAAGAAAAATCGTGAGTTCTGTAAACGGGAAAAGGTCAGTTCGCATTCCCGCTGGATTTTCTTGGCTCGCTCGCTTGATCATGATATGTCATAGGGGTAGCGTTTGCTAAACAAGCTGTTCCAAAATATAGATATGTGTGTTTTGAAAAGATATAATATAAGCATATAATTTAAAATATCTTTTAGGTGAACCGACGACTGTGACGCGGTTTGAGACATTGCAACTTTTCCTGCCACAGAATTTTGAGGGTCCTCAAAATTATGCCCCGGTTTGATGGGTGAATACTTCTGGTGGTTGCTTGTGCGGCGATTGGCTGAACTTGCTTCAGAACTTTGAGGGTCCTCCTCAAAATTTTGCCCCAGTTTCCNATACAACATTGAGGAAAGCATAAAGGGTTGCATCTAAGTTGATTGGTTTTGGCCAAATTTCTCCATCCATTTCTGCGAGTATGAGTGCCCCTCCTGTCAGCACTCTATGAACCATGTACGGACCCTGCCAGTTGGGAGAAAATTTCCCTTTGGCCTCATCCTAATATGGAATGATTTGCTTTATCACCAGCTTCCCGGTGTGAATTGTCTCGGCTTGACTCTGTTGTTGCATGCTGTGTTCACCCTGTTCTGATATAATTGTCCATGACAGACTGCGTTCATCCTTTTTTCGTCTATGAGGGCTAGTTGTTCATAATGGCTCCTTACCCATTCTGCATCGCAGAGCTCAGCTTCTTGTATGATCCTCAGAGATGGAATCCCAAGCTCGGCAGGAATAACAGCCTATGTACCGTAAACCAACATATAAGGAGTTGCCCCAGTTGACGTGCGGACTGTGGTGTGATACCCCAACAAAGCAAATGATAATTTATCATGCCATTGCTTATGCTTCTCTATCATTTTCTTCAGTATTTTCTTGATGTTTTTCTTGGCGGCCTCAACAGCTCCATTCATCTGGGGTCTGTATGCTGTGGAGTTCTTGTGTTTGATTTTGAATGTTTCACACATTTCTTTCATCAAGTCACTATTGAGATTAGATCCATTATCGGTGATGACCGGCTTAGGAACTCCGAATCGACAAACAATGCGGTCGCGGACGGAATTGGCCACGACTTTCTTAGTAACTGCTTGTAGGATGCTGCTTCGACCCATTTGGTGAAATAATCAATGGCAACCAGAATGAACCTGTGTCCGTTAGAGGCGGCAGGCTCGATTTGTCCAATAACATCTATGCCCCAGGCGGCGAATGGCCACGGTGAACTTGTTGCATTAAGCTCACTCGGAGGTACCTTTATCATATCCCCATATATCTGACATAGGTGGCACTTTCAGACATACTGGATGTAGTCTGTTTCCATGGTCATCCAGAAATAACCGGCTCGATGTATCTTCTTTGCCAAAACAAAACCGTTCATATGTGGGCGACATGTCCCGACGTGAATTTCCTCCAATAATTTTGATGCTTCCTTTGCGTCAACACACCTTAATAGCCCCAAATCTGGAGTCCTCCTATACAAGATTCCTCCGCTGTGAAAGAAATTGTTGGATAATCTCCGCAGTGTGTGTTTCTGAGTGGTATTTGCAAGCTCTGGGTATTCTCTTTTTTCCAAGTACTCCTTCATATCATGGAACCATGGATTACCGTCTACTTCTTCTTCGACATGGGCATAGCAAGAGGGCTGATTATGGATTTTTATTGGAATAGAATCAATGAAATTCTTATCTAGATGCTGGATCATGGATGACAGAGTAGCCAAAGCATCAACGAACTCATTCTGGATTCTAGGGACATGCCGAAATTCTACCTTTGTGAATCTCCTTCTCAGCTCCTTTACATCATGTAGATATGGAAATATATTGGAATTCTTGGTTGACCATTCCCCTTGTACCTAGTACACAAGTAAGTCTGAGTCACCAATCACTAACAACTCTTGGACGTTCATGTTGATGGCCATGTTGAGCCCTAAGATGCAGGCCTCATATTCAGCCATATTGTTGGTGTAGGGAAATATGAGTTTTGCGGATACCGGATAATGCTGACCGGTTTCTGATATAAGGACTCCTCCAATACCAACCCCTTTGAAGTTTGCTGCTCCATCAAAGAACATCCTCCAACCGTCATAGGATTATGCAATGTCTTCTCCTACGAATGATACCTTTTCATCGGGAAAATACGTTTTCAATGGTTCGTATTCTCCGTCCACAGGATTTTCAGCAAGATGATCTGCTAATGCCTGTCGTTTGACAGCCTTTTGAGTTATGTAAATAATGTCGAACTCACTCAGCAGGATTTGCCACTTGGCTAGCTTGCCAGTGGGCATGGGCTTCTGAAAGATGTACTTTAGTGGATCCATCCTGGATATGAGGTATGTGGTGTAGGCACAGAAGTAATGCCTTAGCTTCTGGGCGACCCAAGTCAAGGCACAGCAAGTGCGTTGCAATAAAGAATATCGGGCCTCATACGGAGTGAACGTTTTGCTGAGGCAGTAGATTGCTTGCTCCTTTCTTCTTGTGTCGTCATGTTGCCCAAGAATGCAACCGAAATCCCCGTCTAACACTGCAAGGTAGAGTAACAGAGGTATGCCTAGCTCGGTTGGTACCAGGACTAGTGGTGTTGAGAGGTACTCCTTAATTCTGTCGAAGGCCTTTTGACAATCTTCGGTCCACTTGGTTGCGGCATCCTTCTTTAGCATCTTGAAGATTGGTTCACAAATGACTGTGGATTGTGCTATGAATCGAATGATGTAATTAAGTCTCCCCAGGAAACTCATAACATCCTTATTGTTCTTCGGCGGTGGCAATTCCTGAATGGCCTTGACTTTGGATGGATCCAATTCTACTCCCTGGCGGCTTACAATGAACCCCAGTAATTTCCCAGCAGGAACTCCGAATGCACACTTCGCAGGGTACAGTTTCAGATTGTATTTTCTTAACCTGTTGAAGAACTTCCTCAAATCTTCCATGTGATCAGCAACTTTCTTTGATTTGATAATGACGTCGTCCACATACACCTCAATCTCTTTGTGAATCATGTCATGGAATATGGTAGTCATAGCCCTTATGTAGGTGGCCCCTGCATTCTTCAAGCAGAATGGCATCATCTTGTAACAATATATTCCCCATGGCGTAATGAACGTCGTTTTCTCAGCATCTTCTTCGTCCATCCAAATTTGATGATAACCAGCGAAGCAATCTACGAGTGATTGTAGCTCATGTTTGGCGCAGTTTTCAATCAGAATGTGTATATTTGGCAAAGGAAAGTCATCTTTTGGACTAGCCCGATTGAGATCCCGGTAGTCGACACAGATTCTGACCTTCCCGTCCTTCTTCGGCACAGGTACAATGTTAGCTAACCATGTCGGGTACTCAACTACCCGGAAAACTTTGGCGTTGATCTGCTTGGTAACTTCTTCTTTTATTTTCAAACTCATGTCAGGTTTGAACTTTCTGAGCTTTTGCTTTACCGGTGGACACATTGGATTAGTTGGAAATTTGTGAGCCAAAATAGATGTACTTAGACCAGTCATGTCATCATACGACCAGGAGAATATGTCCTCATATTCCCTAAGAAACTCTGTATACTCTTTCTTTTCTAACAGCGACAAAAGAATGCTGATGCGTGTTTTTTGACGTTCTCTGAATTCCCCATATTGATAATTTCCGTCTCGTCTAGGTTGGACTTAGGATTGTTCTTAAAGTTCTCAATCTCCTTGAAAATCTCATCGGGTATATCATCTTCCTCTGAATCAATGTCCGCTTGCTGCGTTATCTCAATGCACATCACAATCGTCGGTTCATCAAGATAAGTAATAATAATGTTGTATATAAAAAGTAATGGGAGAAAACAGTAGCAAATAGATATAAGATTCATAAGGAGATTGGAAATGCTTTGATAAAACGAATTAATTGTTTTGAACATTGATGAACTTATTGCAGGAATTCAAAATGCAGAAAGGAAAGAAATTCATTTAATAAATAGTAAATAGTGCTTGTTCATTAACCTTGCTACCCCGAGGCTCGACGGGGGTTTGTCGTACGGATGGACCAGTTCTTGAGACGAGCTTTTCTGCTCACTGCCTGTATGGAAGGGCCTTCCTCCCCCTCCTCCTCGAGGACAACACAACAATTCATGTCCCCGTCGTCTAGAAACAAATCCTTCATTGCCGCCAGTGCTTCTTCTTCGTCAGACCTATAGATGATATTTGCCTGCTGGAAAGTCTGCTCCAAATGAGGTATTTTCTTCTCCAAAGGGTAATAGTGACCGCGCAATGAGGGCGACCAGTTTTTGGATTCTTCCCATGTATACTCATACCCCAGACCGAAAGTGGTACCATATTTCTTGAGCTTGATGGGTTACGTGATCCCTTGGAGGTTCTTACCGAGCCCTTTGCATGGCTCGTATCCTCCCCAATTCAAGATGCTCTCGATATTTCTATCCCACCATTTGTCCTTGTCGACAGCATTGACCCGCTCGATATTGTGATAAGTTCCTCCACCTAGTTTTCTCTTTCCATCGATTACAAGGATAGATTGGCGATTGTAAATAGGGTTGCTAGCGTCGCCGTGGATGATCACCTCTTGATGGTTCCACTCAAATTTTACCGCCTGATGCAGTGTTGACTCTACGGCCCCAGCAGCATGGATCTAAGGTCGTCCTAACAGCAGATGGTAAGATGCCGACACATCTATCACCTTAAAGTCCACCTCGAACCATGTCGGTCCCATTTGCAGACATAGACTAATCTCTCCAATGGTAGACCTTTGAGAACCCTCGAAGGCCTTCACGTTGATCGCTTCATCCTTTATCTCATGTAGTCCTTTACCCAACTTCTTGAGTGTTATCAGCGGACATATGTTAAGACTGGAACCTCCGTCGACAAGAATCCTGGTTATGAAGTAATCTTCGCATTACACGGTGATGTGCAGAGCCTTGTTATGTCCCAATCCCTCAGGTTGAAACTCATCTTCGTGAAAAGTGATTTTGTGGCTTTCCAGTACTTGGCCTACCATGTTGGCCATTTCCCCGCTAGTGATGTTGTTCAGTACATAGGATTCACTCAATACTTTCAGCAAATCATTTCTGTGCGTCTCAGAGTTCTGTAGCAGAGAGAGAACGAATATTTGTGATGGTGTCTTGTTCAGTTGGTGATGACCGAATATTCTTTAGCCTGTATTTATCTCCAAAGATCATCTGAACCTGTCTCAATGAGGGGAGGCCGGTTAGTATCCTGCTTGCTTGACTCGGCCAGATTCTCAAGGGTATAGACTCTACCAGTTCTCGTCATACCCTAGTATGCGATGGCTTCTTCTTACCTGCTTTTACTTTTCCTTCTCGCCTCAGTTGTCTAATCCCAAGGGATAGCATTTGAGTAGAAAGGTGGTGTGGTTGACATCACCGCTGGGATTGGCGTGGCTATCCTTACTTCAAATGGCACACGGGATTTAGGTGGCAAGACTGCAACCTCGAAGGGTTCGAGTGCATTTGCCAGAGACATGAAATCAACCTCAATTGGCACTGGTGCCTTCGCCTTTGCAGGCGGTGCTGCTTCAAACTCAAGTGGGATAGACATATTCACCTCAGCATTTTCAGATGGTTGGATCTGGACTATGATCGGGTTGAGTGTAACTGCAGGTTTCTTTGGGTCATCGCCTTCTACGATCAACCTGATTGACCCCTCGGGATCCCAATCATCTTCTATCTCAATCATTGTCGCGCCACATTTTTCTATAGCACGGGTTAGGTACGGAGAGATCGGGTTTTATGACATTCTGGACAACTCCTTAAAGGAAGAGGTTTAAGGAAGAGTCGCCACCTAACGATTTTTATGGTGCGTTAGGGCACCTAGAGTTGATAACTCATGAACTAGTTCGTGTTACCAGAGATTGGGTAAGGTCATGAAATTATCCCAAGGGGAAGGTATTAGGCACCCCTCAAGATCCACAATTGTGGGTCCCAGCCAATAAGTTTTGTGAATTTGGACGGTGAGCAAGTAAAAAATAAGATTCAGATAAGAGGGGATTTAAAACACGTACGAAAATCTTTAAAGGTTTTGGAATAACATAAACATTTGAAAAGAATTGTCCTAGGTTTAAAGTAATACA
>ML242240.1:67525-88098 GCA_005239495.1 Nicotiana undulata
CCCCCCCCGCCACCCGGTAAAGGTTATTAAAAAGGCGTGTGTGGGTCACGAATGCTTATTGCGTGCCATTACCCGTCCCATCATATAAGTCCTGGAGGGTGTTTAGGACTACTAATCCTACAATTGCAGGAACTAGGCTGGACCCTTAGGTTTAAAGGTCAAAATACGAAGCGACATACAAAAACAAGTAGGACTGCACATATGGGGGAACATATAAAGGCAAAGAAAGGCTCACAGATCCCTCCACACGTAAACACGTAAGTATCAAGTCTCATACAAAATTAAAGTCTCAAGATGGGGGTTCAAAACAGAAAAAATTTAGTAACAAAAAAGCAGGTCGTAAGAATCTGAGTTTGAAAACTTGATGAAGGCAGAAGATTTAATCGAGCTTGAGTGAATCAAAAATATTAACTTTCAGGAATACAATGATTTAAAGACAGCGTTAGGATTTAGGAGTACCCAGCAATTTAGGAAATTCCTGGTGAAAGATAGCTTTTTAGAAAACCAGTAGTCTAAGCAGGAATACTTTATTTGAAATTCAGTGATCCAAAAATGACTGTAAGAATCCAGTAGTTCATAAGACTTTAATAAATCATTTTAGAAAAATAGTTTAACAAGTATTCAGAAATAAAACAACTTTACATAATGAAGTAGCTTTGAAACATAATAGAACAGGAATCATAAAACTAATAATGGGGAGTAAAACGGACAACTTCAGATTTTATTTTCAAAACAGAATAGGGATTTTGACAAAGAGTAGAGTGGATTTCAGAGAAGCAAAATCAGGAGTGGAAACAACAAAGTTTAAGAAATTTAAAAGAGGCAGATTAATCCCAACCCAGTAGGACATGGTTAACTTGATTTTAATTACGCATTAGGCCTAAAGTTTGCCTAGGCGTTGTATACATTGCCTGAAGGGGTGAACATGCATATTTTGATTCTGATTTTAAGAGATATATGCTTGCAGCCAATGTTTCGAGTAGATTAACCATATTTTTATGGGGTTGTTAGATTAGATACATGTTAACTAGGTGTTCAACAGAGTATAATCGAAAACAGACTTGCTGAAAACAAAATCCTAAGGAGCATGATACCTAATGCACATAGGAATACCTAAAGCATGGTTTCTAGATGCTATGCTTATGAAAAATGCAGTAGTAGTACATTATAGCAGTTTTTATTACTTGTTATAGTTATAAATGTGAGCATGGTGTAAGATGACATGAACATAATAGATGTGTTGAAATAAAGAACCTAAACATGATTTCTAATGCATGGTATGCATGTCCTAAGCATGATACTATTGCACACATAGGGAAATAAAGCCTACAGTCATGATTTCTACCCATACTACACTAAACATGCATAGTTCCCTCCCATATTCACTATCCAGCCCCAATCATTCATTTACAGATTATTACAGACCATAACAAATGAATTACAGTAATGACAAAAGAAAACAAGAATTTATTCTATAGAGAGCCTTCAAACAGACCCAATCTTCCAGCCTCAACCCTTTCGAGTTCCACAGCCTTACATGGTCTGGGCGCGGCAAAGCTCCCTATGGTCCTTTTGAGGGCCCTGGCCAATACCAGCACCCATCAACTACCAAAGTTGAGATAGGTGCAGTGTAGAATTACCTGCCTCAGTGTGTCAAAGTTCAGAGGGAACTCAAGGTCCCCTAGGCAATGCTTACACTGAGGGGGTGGATCCTAAAGATCTAAGAGTAGTGTGAAGTGCAGTAAGGAGTAATTAAAGAGAGTTAAGTTTGAAAAGGAGTTTTGAAATAACATGACTTTAGAGAATAATAGAATGATCCTTTATGTAAAATTAGTTTGAAAAGGAGACGGTAGAATGGTCATGAATCACTAAGTATGCAGAATTCAAGAAAAAGCAAACACAAATAGGGGAAAGGGAACAAGTAGATCACATAATGCTAAAGGAGATACAGAGACTTATGAAAGCTCATTGAAGCATGACTACCCAAAATCAGAAGATTCAGGGGATCAAGAAATGGTTAATCTTAGACATAATACTAGACAGTAACAGGAACAATTATAACAGGTAAGATAAACAACAGCTAGAAGCAGGTAGATCAAGAAGAACATGCAAAGTGCGAGGGATCAGGGGAATGAGGGAGTGGTAAAGTATAGACATGACAATATACAACAATAGAATACATGCATAGCAAGTGGAAGTTAGGAATAGGCAACAGTCATATTACAAAATTAGCAGGTAAGTCAGAAGAGACTAGACATGGTAAAGTACTAAAACAAAGATTCAATTACATGTCGAGCAGTAGAAGCATAAATAGAAGAAAATCAGGAAGATAATGAACATAAACAATAATAATAAACACATTGATTGGAGAATTGAAGGTTAATTAGGGCATACCAGTAAGAGGGAAAAGAAAGAAGAGAACAAAGTGATAGCACTATTAGCCTTGGCTTATAGCCAGCCAATATTAGGCAAGAATAGAGAGCAGCAAATAGAACCAACGAGCTACAGCAAGAAAGAACACACAAGAACAGTGTAGATGTCTGTGTGTGCTTGTGTAATCAAGAGAGTCTGTTCAGTGTGTTTCTCTGTGTGTATAAAGAGAGAAGACAGGGTGTATCCATAGTTTAATAAAACAAGTAGTCACATAGGCAAAGAATGGAAATACAATCAATTAGTGTCAATTAAGCCAACTGGGCTCCTTTAATTAAGGAGCCTAGTTCAAACGGTACACTCAAGGTAAATAAGCAAAGGAAATCAATTAAATAAGGCTAATTAGGGCAAAGAGACCACATAGTGCATAAACAAGGCCAAATACATAGTGTAATTAAGGGAAATCAAACCAACCGTGTATTTAGAGAGTTAAAAAGGGAATTAGTTTGAAAATCACTCAAGAGGATCTCGGATTCCATTGTAATCATAGGGAATCCCATGTAATTAAGGAAGGCATCACGTAAATATAGATATAATTCGAAACTGGTACATAATTACAGGAAGAATATATGGGACTGTGTATTTAAGGAAAACATTGCAAGCATAGGGTTTTCACAAAAGATCCATATAAAACAAGTAAGCAACCAGTAGAAATCTTCAAGCATTTGAATAAAATTCATGTGATTAAACAGGAAGAGGTACTCATATGATAGCAGGAATTGAAGGTCGAAATATTGAATCAAAGCAGGAACACACAAATGCATAGTCGAGTAGTAAAGAACAACCCAGAACTCTTAGGGTTTCATCAATAATGATTCGAATAACATAACATCAGGAGATAATATCTTAAAACATGGTAGAGATGTTTTACAATCATAGCAAAACCGTTCAGAGAACAGGGTCGAGAAACCCTAGTTTTAAATAGGAGGCAAAGATGCTTAAAACTGGAACGTTTGTAAACATTGTCTAAAGAAAGGTTTAAAACATGAAGGAGTGAGTCAAAATCGTTAAAATACAGAGGATTTTTAAAAGGTTTAGGTCGAAGTTAGGGTTTCATAATAAACCATAGAAAATAAGGATAACTTGGCTGTGAAACTCGGGAACCATGGTGATTAGAACACCATTGAGTCAAAACCCATAGGAGAAAGGCCGGAAATAACCCCAAGGCAGAGCTTTCAGTGGTGGTCCGGCACGGCTGGAACCTATGGAGGTCTTAGGGATTAAGAAGATCGGAGGGATGAGGCTTCGTAGTGGCCGGTGGTCGAAGGAGGTGAGCCTGGAAGTGGCCGGAGATGAAGGCCATCGGAGAAGACGAAGAACTAGAAGGTTCTAGAGAGAAAGGGGAGAAGAAGAGGCAGATGAGAGAGAGAGAGAGATGTTTTCTCAAAAATGAGTGACGGGGGAGGGGGTAGGTAGGAGTTAATTAAGGTAATAGGGTTCTGGGCCGTTGATCTATTTTGATCAACGGCTCAGATAATTAGGGGTGTTGGGCCGGGTAGAGTTTAAGGATTAGGCTGGGCAATTGAGCTGTTTAAGTGGGTAGGAGATCAGGTGGGGTTGGGTTAGAATTTGGCTAGAATTTAAATAAAAATAGGCCAAATGTTAAATACCCAATTTAAATAGGATAATTAATGAATTAAAATACCTAATAATTATAAAAATATTAAATTAAGTTTAAATAGGTAAAATCACAATAATTAACTAATATTAAAATGTAAGAAACATAAATTTCGAATTTTAGAAAGTATAAAATGTCTAATTAGGCCACAATTGTAAAACGATTGTAATTGCAATAAAATAAGACCCAATTGGACAATTTATGAAATAATTGGATTTTAATAAAATAAAAATGATTATAAATGACATGCTGAACTGGAAAATACTTTGAAATTATTTAGAGCATAATATATAAATTATTTGAGTATAAAATATTAGATAAATTTGGAAATAGTTTAAATAAAAATAGGGAAAAATACTCATTATTGCAAAGAGTAATTTTGAAATCTTATATGCAAGTTTGAAAATAATTTGAGAAAAAATTGGGTAGCAACAGGTTCCCCTCTTTACCCGGGAAGGATGAAAGAGTTGTCGGGTAAAGATATGATGGCCAATTTTGACCGAGATGAAACTGTGGGATAGAATTTGGCCGCACCCTGGCTTCTGAGCTACCTACATATCCCTGGTTTTACAGGAATCAGGCCGCATGTAGTTCTGGAATCATCAGCGAAATATACCGGTGAAGTTTCATAAGAACGGATGCAAGGTGCGAGGTAAGGTAAAGTTGGAAGGCCTTACGGGGTTGTATCAGAGAACTGAAGCGATTTTCTCCTGCCTGGTTGGTTGTTGCGGTCCGGATTACCTTCAAAGAAATAACGAGCATATATTGTGCATAATGTAAACATGATGCAAGTTCCCGTCGGACTATGAATGTTGTCTTTGGACCATTAGGATGATGTCCTTAGACCATGATGTCATGGGCCATGAATCGCTCAGCGCAGGATTCACAGGCTATGAAATGATGTTCTCGGACTATGAGGATGGTTCCTCCGAACGATGATGCCTTTGAATAATGATATGCAAGATGAAGAAGAGATCTGCAGGCTATGAAATGATGTTCTCGGGCCATGGAGATGGTGCCTCTGAACGATGACGCCTTTGGACAAGTTGGCGATATTTCAGCCCATGAAGAATGCAGTAGTATTATGTTAGCAATGACAAAGCTTAGTATTGCGATTTGCGAAAAGAAAGAGGGCAGAGCTAAGCCCGAAAGAAGGTGTAAATAAATAAGGTAGTGAAAGGTGACTGCTTTGAAAAGGTAGAAAGGAGCTTAGTGTAGTGCAATAATATGCGGAGAGAGGTAGCGTAGAACCTCGGAAGGCAGAATAATATCCTTATGCAAGAAGTAAATGCAGATGGAGGTAGAGATTAACCTCGGAAGGCAGAAAGGTAGCCTTACGCAAATGCGAATGCAGAGAGAGACAGTGCTTAGTCTTGGAAGGCAGAAAGTTAGCGTTATGCAATGTGAGATAAATGCAGAGAGACAATGCTTAGTCTCGGAATACAGAAAGGTAGCCTTATGTAGACGTGAATGCATATGGAGGTAGAGCTTAACATCATGCAGATGGAGACAGAGCTTAGTCTCGAGAGGCATAAAGGTAGCCTTATGCAAAGAAGCGAATGCAAATGGAGGTAGAGCTTAACCTCATGCAAGATGGAGACAGAGCTTAGTCTCGGAAGGTAGAAAAGTAGCCTTATGAAAATGTGAATGCAGGTGGAGGTAGAGCTTAACCTCATGCAGATGGAGACAGAGCTTAGTCTCGAGAGGCAGAAAGGTAGCCTCATGCAAAGATGCGAATACAGATGGAGGTTGAGCTTAACCTCATGCAAGATGGAGACATAGCATAGTCTCGGAAGGCAGAAAAGTAGCCTCATGCAATGCAGAAAATAAAGTGATAGTAAGAGTTCTTAGCTGATGATAAAGTGCAATGATACGACTGTTGTGAATGAAGCATCGTTTTCAATGATGATAGTAGTAAGTGTTGGCATGTGCGATGCGTTCAAGAGCGTATCCTTGAGAAGCCTGCATCTTGTGGGGATAATGGGATGTCTTGGGCTTTCGCCGTTTTTGTGCCTGCATCCAAAGAAAAATCGTGAGTTATGTAGAGGGAAGGGTTAGTTCGTATCCCTATTGGCTCGGATCGGCCTATCTGTTTGATGATGATAACTTTGTTTGTACCACAGAGGTAGCGTTGCTAAACCAAGCTATTTTTATTAAATAAATATGCATGGTTTTATAAAATATTGTATAACATATAGAAAAATAATTTTCTTTGGATGAACCGACGACCATGACGTGGTCTTGCGACCATGACGTGGTTCAAGACATTTTAACCTCTCTTGTTGCGGAGATTTGAGGGTCCTCCTAAAAAATTTCCCCAATTTGATGGGTGAAGGCTTCTGACTGTTACTGGTGCGGTGCTTGGCTGGACTTGCTTTGGAATTCTAAGGTCCCTCCTCAAAATTATGCCCCAGTTTCCATTCGTGGGGAAAATGAAAATTTTATTAAAATATGACCGAACCCATAGGGCTGCCTACGTATCCCCTCTTAAACAGGAATCAGGTAAGGCGTAGTTCAATTTACAGCATTGATAGAAGCATAATAATTACGCATAGTAGCGCTTGAATGCATCTGAATTGATTGGTTTAGGCCAAATTTCTCCATCCATTTCTGCCAGTAGTGCTCCTCCTGTTAGCACTAGGTGAACCATGTACGGGCCTTGCCAATTGGGAGAGAATTTCCCTTTCGCTTCGTCTTGATGAGGAAAGATTTTCTTTAACACCAGCTGCCCATGTGTGAATCGTCTTGGTTTGACCTTCTTGTTGAAGGCTCTAGTCATTCTATTCTGACCATGACAAACCGCGTTAATTCTCTTTCCGTCTATGAGGTGCCATTTCTCATAGCGGCTTCTTGAGCTTGGCTTCATGTATAATTCTTAAAGATGGAATTTCAACTTCAGCAGGAATGACGGCTTCTGTACCGTATACCAACATGTAAGGAGTTGCCCCGGTTGATGTGCGAACCGTGGTGCGATATCCCAACAGAGCAAATTATAATTTCTCATGCCACTGCTTGTGCTTCTCTATCATTTTTTTAGTATCTTCTTGATGTTCTTGTTGGCAGCCTCAACGGCTCTATTCATTTGAGGTCTGTATGATGTGGAATTCTTGTTATTCATCTTGAAAGTTTCACACATTACTCTCATCAAATCACTGTTGAGGTTGGAACCATTATCGGTGATGATTGACTCTGTGACTCCAAACCGGCAAACAATGCGGTCGCGAACAAAATCAGCCACGACTTTCTTAGTAACTACTTTGTAAGATGCATCTTCGACCCATTTGGTGAAATAGTCAATGGCAACCAGAATGAACCTGTGTCCATTGGAGGCTGCAGGCTCGATTGGTCCAATGACATCCATGCCCCAAGCGGCGAACGGCCAGGGTGAAGTTGTTGCATTAAGCTCACTGGGAGGTACCTTTATCATATCCCCATGTATTTCACATCGATGGAATTTGCGGACATACTGGATGCAGTTTGTTTCCATGGTCATCCAGAAATAACCAGCCCGAAGTATCTTTTTTGCTAGAACAAACCCGTTCATATGAGGACCGCATGTACCAGCATGTATTTCCTCCAACATCTTCGTCGCTTCCTTTGCCTCGACACATCTTAATAAACCCAGATCGGGAGTCCTCCAATATAGGATTCCTTCGCTGTGAAAGAAGTTGTTTGTTAACCTTCGAAGAGTGCGCTTTTGAGTGGCGTTTGCAAGTTCTGGGTACTCTCCCTCTGCCAAGTACTCCTTAATGTCATGAAACCAAGGCTTTCCATCTGCTTCTTCTTCAACGTGGGCACAGTAGGCCGGCTGATTGTGAATCCCCACGGGGATAGGATCAATGCAATTCTTATCTGGATGCTGGATCATAGATGATAAGGTAGCCAGTGCGTCGGCGAACTCATTCTGGATTCTGGGAACGTGCCGGAATTCAATCTTTGTGAACCTCCTTCTCAATTCCTGCACACGATGTAGGTATGGCAGTATCTTGGAAATACTAGTCTCCCATTCTCCTTGGACTTGGTGTATCAATAAGTCGGAATTACCAATCACTAATAATTCCTGAACATTCATGTCAATGGACATGTTGAGCCCAAGGATGCAGGCCTCATATTCAGCCATGTTGTTGGTGCAGGGGAACCTGAGTTTGGCGGATACCGGGTAGTGATGACCAGTTTTTGAAATAAAGACTGCTCTGATACCCATGCCCTTGAAGTTTGCGGCCCCATCAAAGAACATCCTCCAACCGTCGTAGGATTCTACAACGTCCTGTCCTACGAATGATACTTCCTCATCGGGGAAATACATTTTCAAGGGTTCGTATTCTCCGTCCACAGGATTCTCAGCAAGATGATCGGCTAATGCTTGTCCCTTGACAGCCTTCTGAGTCACGTAAATGATGTCAAACTCACTTAACAGGATCTGCCATTTAGCCAGCTTGCCAGTGGGCATAGGTTTCTGAAAGATGTACTTGAG
This sequence comes from Nicotiana undulata, assembly GCA_005239495.1. Lineage (NCBI taxonomy): Eukaryota > Viridiplantae > Streptophyta > Magnoliopsida > Solanales > Solanaceae > Nicotiana > Nicotiana undulata. The sequence goes on from ML242240.1 coordinate 76,048, forward strand.
CGGATCCATCCTTGATATGAGATACATTGTGTAGGCACATAAATAATACCTCAGCTTTTGTGCAACCCAAGTCAAAGCATAACATGTGCGCTCTAATAGAGAATAACGGGCCTCATACGGAGTGAACTTCTTGCTGAGGTAGTAAATTGCTTGCTCCTTCCTTCCTGTTTCATCATGTTGCCCGAGAACGCAACCGAAAGCTCTATCTAATATGGCCAAGTAGAGTAATAGGGGTTTACCCGGATCTGAGGGTACCAAGACAGGTGGTGTTGAGAGGTACTCTTTCATTATGTCGAAGGCTTTTTGACAATCCTCAGTCCATTTGGTGGCAGCATCCTTTCTTATTTTGAAGATTGGTTCACAAATGACGGTAGAATGGGCTATGAACCGGTTGATATAATTGAGCCTTCCCAGAAAGATCATAACATCCTTCTTGTTCTTCAGTGGTGGAAATTCCTGAATGGCTTTGACTTTGGATGGATCCAATTCTATTCCCCGGCAACTTACAATGAAACCCAGTAATTTTCCAGCAGGAACCCCGAACGCACACTTCGCGGGATTCAGTTTCAGATAGTATTTTCTTAACCTGTTGAAGAACTTTCTCAAATCTTCCATGTGATCAGCAGCTTTCTTTGATTTGATGATGAGTTCGTCCACATATACCTCGATCTCCTTGTGAATCATATCATGGAATATAGTAGTCATGGCTCTCATATAAGTGGCCCCTGCGTTCTTCAGACCAAATGGCATCATTTTGTAGCAATACACTCCCCAAAGCATAATGAATGCCGTTTTCTCAGCATCTTCCTCGTCCATCCAAATCTGATGGTAACCAGCAAAACAATCTACAAAGGACTGTAGCTCGTGCTTGGCACAATTGTCAATTAAAATGTGTATGTTCGGTAGGGGGAAGTCATCTTTCTGACTGGCCCAGTTGAGATCTCGGTAGTCGACGTAGACCCTGACCTTCCTATCTTTCTTTGGTACAGGAACAATGTTGGCTAACCATGTAGGATATTCTACCACTCGGAGAACCCCGACGTTGATTTACTTGGTGACCTCTTCTTTGATTTTCAAGCTCATGTCTAATTTGAACTTCCTGAGCTTTTGTTTCACTGGCGGGCATGTTGGATTAGTTGGCAGCTTGTGGGCCACAATAGAGGTACTGAGGCCAGTCATGTCATCATATGACCAGGCGAATATGTCCTCATACTCGCTTAAAAATTCTGTATATTCCTCCTTTTCTATGGTGACAGATGAATACTTATGCATGTTTCTTTGACGTTCTTTGCGTTTCCCAGGTTGACGACCTCAGTCTCGTCCAAGTTAGACCTAGGTCTATTCTCAAAGTTCTCGACTTCTTTAATAATATCCTCAGGTATATCATCCTCGTCTGACTCGAAATCCATTTGTTGCATTGCCTCGTTGCAGGTTATAGTCGTCGGTTCATCAAGATAAGTAATAGTAATGCTATATAAAATAAAGTAATGGGGAGGAAAACAGTAACAAATAAATGTAAGTAAATGTAAGATTTATAAAGAAATTGGAAATTCTTTGATAAACTGAGTAATTATGTGAACATAAGAGCTCTTTCTTGCAGAAATTAAAAATGCGAAAAGGAAGAAAATTCTTTAAATAAATAAACTGTAAATAATGTTTGTTTTGTTAGCCTTGCTACTCCGAGGCTCGACGGGCTTTGGTTGTCCTGATAGAACAATTGTTAAGACGTGATCCCTTGCTCACGACTTGTATGGAAGGGCCTTCCTCCCCCTCATCTTCAAAAATGACACTGCAGTCCATATCCTCATCATCCAAAAATAAATCCCTTATCGCCGCTAGCACTTCTTCTTCGTCTGTACCATATATGATGCCAGCTGGCTGGAAAGTCTGCTCTATGCTGGGTATTGGCTGCTCCAATGGGTAGTAGGGGCCACGCCATGGTGGCGACCAGTCTTTGAACTCCTTCCAAGTGTATTTGTTCCCTAGCCCAAAAGTAGTACCGTGTTTATTGAGTGTTATGGGCTTTGTTATCCTTGAAGATGCTTACCGAGCCATTTACCCGGATCGTACCCTTGCCAGTTCAATATGCTTTCGGTCTTACTGCCCCACCACATGTCAATAGCGTTAACACGATCTATGTTATGATATATTTCTCCACCCAACTTCCTCCTTCCATTGATGACCGAAAAGGTCTGGCGACCATATATATGGTTGATACCATCGCCATGAATGATTACCTCTTGATGGTTCCATTAAAACTTCACAGCTTGATGTAGGGTGGATGCCACGGCCCTAGCCGCGATGATCCAAGTTCGTCCCAATAGTAAGTTGTAGGATGAACGCACATCTATCACTTGGAAATATACATCGAACCAAGTTGGTCCCACCTGTAAGCATAAGGTAATTTCTCCCATGGTGGACCTTTGCGAACCGTCGAAGGCCTTTACGTTGATCTCTCCTTCCTTTATCTCATGTAGACTCTTGCCCAATCTCTTAAGTGTGACCAGCGGACATATGTTGAGACTGGAACCCCCGTTAATTAGGATCCTAGTGATGAAATGATCCTCACATTGTACGGTGATGTGTAGTGCTCTATTATTCCCTATCCCATCAGGCGGTAGCTCCACTTCGTGGAAAGCGATATTGTGACTTTCCAATATCTTGCCCACCACCCCGTAAAGGTTATTAAAAAGGCGTGTGGGGGTCACGAATGCTTATTGCGTGCCATTACCCGTCCCATACTATAAGTCCTGGAGGGTGTTTAGGACTACTAATCCTACAAGGCAGGAACTAGGCTGGACCCTTAAGTTTAAAGGTCAAAATACTAAGCGACATACAAAAACAAGTAGGACTGCGCATATGGGGGAACATATAAAGGCAAAGAAAGGCTCACAGATCCCTCAACACGTAGACACGTAAGTAGCACGTCTCAAACACAATTAAAATCTCAAGATGGGGGTTCAAAATAGGAATTTTTTAGTAAAAACAAAAAGCAGGTCGTAAGAATCTGAGTTTGAAAACTTGATGAAGGCAGAAGATTTAATCGAGCTTGAGTGTTTCAATATATTATCTTTCAGGAATACAATGATTTAAAGACAGCGTTAGGATTTAGGAGTACCCAACAATTTAGGAAATTCCTGGTGAAAGATAGTTTTTCAGAAAACCGGTAGTCTAAGAAGGAATACTTTATTTGAAATTCAGTGATCCAAAAATGACTGTAAGAATCCAGTAGTTCATAAGACTTTAATAAATCGTTTTAGAAAAATAGTTTAACAAGTATTCAGAAATAGATCAACTTTACATAATGAAGTAACTTTGAAACCTAATAGAATAGGAATCAGAAAACTAATAATGGGGAGTAAAACGCACAACTTCAGATTTTATTTTCAAAACAGAATAGGGATTTTGACAAAGAGTAGAGTGGATTTAAGAGAAGCAAAATCAAGAGTGGAAACAACAAAGTTTAAGAAATTTAAAAGAGGAAGATTAATCCCAACCTAGTAGGACATGGTTAACTTGATTTTAATTACGCATTAGGCCTAAAGTTTGCCTAGGTGTTGTATACATTGCCTTAAGGGGTGAACATGCATATTTTGATTCTGATTTTAAGAGATATACATTTGCAGCCAATATTTCGAGTAGATTAACCATATCTTTATGGGGTTGTTAGATTAGATACATGTTAACTAGGTGTTAAACAGAGTATAATCGAAAACAGACTTGCTGAAAACAAAATCATAAGGAGCATGATACGTAATGCACATAGGAATACCTAAAGCATGGTTTCTAGATGCTATGCTTATGAAAAATGCAGTAGTAGTACATTATAACAGTTTTTATTACTTGTTGTAGTTATAAATGTGAGCATGGTGTAAGATGACATGAACATAATGGATGTGTTGAAATAAAGAACCTAAACATGATTTCTAATGCATGGTATGCATGTCCTAAGCATGATACTATTGCACACATAGGGAAATAAAGCCTACAGCCATGATTTCTACCCATACTACACTAAACATGCATAGTTCCCTCCCATATTCACTATTCAGCCCCAATCATTCATTTACAGATTATTACAGAACATAACAAATGAATTACAGTAATGACAAAAGAAAAAAAGAAGTTATTCTATAGGGAGCCTTCAAACAGACCTAATCTTCCAGCCTCACCCTTTTCAAGTTCCACAACCTTACATGGTCTGGGCGCGGCAAAGCTCCCTAGGGTCCTTGTGAGGGCCCTGGCCAATACCAGCACCCAGCAATTACCAAAGTTGAGATAGGTGCAGTGTAGAATTACCTGCCTCAGTGTGTCAAAGTTCAGAGGGAACTTAAGGTCCCCTAGGCAATGCTTACACTAAGGGGGTGGATCCTAAAGATCTAAGAGTAGTGTGAAGTGCAAGAAGGAGTAGTTAAATAGAGTTAAGTTTGAAAAGGATTTTTGAAATAACATGACTTCAGAGAATATTAGAAAGATCCTTTATGTAAAATTAGTTTGAAAAGGAGACAGTAGAATGGTCATGAATCAGTAAGTATGCAGAATTCAAGATAAAGCAAACACAAATAGGGGAAAGGGAACAAGTAGATCACATAATGCTAAAGGAGATACAGATACTTATGAAAGCTCATTGAAGCATGACTACCCAAAATCAGAAGATTCAGGGGATTAAGAAATGGTCAAGCTTAGACATAATACTAAGCAGTAACATGAACAATTATAACATGTAATATAAACAACAACTAGAAGTAGGTAGATCAAGAAGAACATACGAAGTGTGAGGGATCAGGGGAACGAGGGAGTGGTAAAGTATAGGCATGACAGTATACATCAATAGAATAAAGGCATAGCAAGTGGAAGTTAGGAATATGCAACAGTCATATTACAAATTTAGCAGGTAAGTCAGAAGAGACCAGACATGGTAAAGTACTAAAACAAATATTCAATTGCATGTTGAGCAGTAGAAGCATAAATAGAACAAAATCAGGAAGATAATGAACTGAAATAATAATAATAAACACATTGATTGGAGACTTGAAGGTTAATTAGGACATACCAGTAAGAGGGAAAAAGCAGAACAGAGCAAAGTGATAGCACTATTAGCCTTGGCTTATAGCCGACCAATAATAGGCAAGAATAGAGAGCAGCAAATAGAGCCAAAGAGCTACAACAAAAAAGAGCACACAAGAACAATGTAGATGTCTGTGTGTGCTTGTGTAATCAAGAGAGTCTGTTCAGTGTGTTTCTCTGTGTGTATAAAGAGAGAAGACAGGGTGTATATATAGTTTAATAAAACGAGTAGTCACATAGGCAAATAATGGAAATACAATCAATTAGTGTCAATTAAGCCAACTGGGCTCCTTTAATTAAGGAGCCTAGTTCAAACGGTAAACTCAAGGTAAATAAGGAAAGGAAATCAATTCAGTAAGGCTAATTAGGGCAAAGAGACCACATAGTGCATAAACAAGGCCAAACACATAGTGTAATTAAGGGAAATCGAACCAACCGTGTATTTATAGAGTAAAACAGGGCATTAGTTTGAAAATCACTCAAGAAGATCTCGGATTCCATTGTAATCACAGGGAATCCCATGTAATTAAGGAAGGCATCACGTAAATATAGAAATAATTCAAAACTGGTACATAATTACAGGAAGAATATATGGGACCGTGTATTTATGAAAATATTGCAAGCATAGGGTTTTCACAAACGATCAATATAAAAAAGGTAAGAAACTAGTAGAAATCTTCAAGCATTTGAATAACAGTCATGTGATTAAACAGGAAGAGGTACACATAGGATAGTAGGAATAGAAGGTCGAAACAATGAATCAAAGCAGGAACACACAAATGCATATCCGAGTAGTAAAGAACAACCCAGAACACTTAGGGTTTTATCAATAATTGTTCGAATAACATAAAATCAGGAGATAATAGCTTAAAACATAGTAGAGATGTTTTAAAATCATAGCAAAACCGTTTTGAGAAAAGGGTCGAGAAACCCTAGTTTTAAATAGGAGGCAAATATGCTTAAAACTGGAACGTTTGTAAAGATTGAGTAAAGAAAGGTTTAAAACATGAAGGAGTGAGTCAAAATCGTTAAAATACCGAGGCTTTTTAAAAGGTTTAGGTCGAAGTTAGGGTTTCATAAGAAAACAGAGAAAATAGGGATAACCTGGTTGTGAAACTCGGGAACCATGGTGATTAGAACACCATTGAGTCAAAACCCATCGAAGAAAGGCCGGAAACAACCTAGGGAGAGCTTTAAGTGGTGGTACGGAACGACCGGAACCCATGGAGGTCTTAGGGACTGAGAAGATCGGAGGGATGAGGCTTCGTAGTGGCCGGTGGTCGAAGGTGGTGAACCTGGAAGTGGCCGGAGATGAAGGCCATCGGAGAAGACGAAGAACCAGAAGGTTCTAGAGAGATGGGGGAGAAGAAGAGGCATATGAGAGAGAGAGAGATGTTGTCTCGAAAATGAGAGACGGTGGAGGGGGTAGATAGGAGTTAATTAAGGTAATAGGATTCTGGGCCGTTGATTTATTTTGATCAGCGGCTCAGATAATTAGAGGGGTTGGGCCGGGTAGAGTTTAAGGATTGGGCTGGGCAATTGGGCTGGTTAAGTGGGTAGGAGATCAGGTGGGGTTGGGTTAGAATTTTGCTAGAATTTAAATAAAAATAGGCCAAATGTTAAATACCCAATTTAAATAGGATAATTAATTAATTAAAATACCTAATAATTATTAAAAAATGAAATTAAGTTTAAATAGGTAAAATCACAATAATTGACTGATATTAAAATGTAAGAAACATAAATTTCGAATTTTAGAAAGGTATAAATTGTCTAATTAGGCCACAATTGCAAAACGATTGTAATTGCAATAAAATAAGACACAATTGGCCAATTTATGAAATAATTAGATTTTAATAAAATAAAAATAATTATAAATGACATGCTGAACTGGAAAATATTTTGAAACTATTTAGAGCATAATTTATAAATTATTTGAGTATAAAATATTAGATAAATTTGGAAATAGTTTAAATAAAAATATGGAAAAATAGGAAAAAATACTAATTATTGCAAAGAGTAATTTTGAAAGCTTATATGCAAGTATGTAAATAATTTGAGAAAAAAATTGGGTATCAACAATCATATGGATACCTCCACCCTTATGGTCTGGTAAAGGGTTATTGCGAACGTTCGGAGCGGATTCCTTGGCCACAATAATCTTGTTATCAATAAGGGTCTGTATCTTATCCTTCAAAGAACGGCATTCATCGATGGTCTCCTTTTATGCTAGAATGGTATGCACAGGGTTTGTTCGGGTTAACCCACTGAGAAGGGTTCTCAAGGGTGACAGCAGGGATAGGTGTGACATAACAAGCAACTTTGAGCTTTTCATACAGTTGGTCAATGGGCTCGGCTATGGCGGTGTATTGTTTTGGAGGGCGACGATCAAAGTTAGGGCGAGGCCTAGGGAAGTTTTGACGGGTAGGGGGTGACTGGTAGTGAGATGGCTGGAAGTTATAGGTGTTGTAGACGGGAGCGGGTTGGGAGTATTTGGGTGAAGTGGGTTGATATGTGGGTTATGGAGCTTGGTACGTGGGTGGTGGAGTTTGGTATGAAGGTGAGGGTGCTTGGTAATTTGGAATGGGTTGATATGTGAATGGAGGTGCGGGATAGACCTGGTATTTAGACGGGGATTTGGCTTGTTGTGCAAGACATCCTTCTTTCTGGACACACCACCGGACTGTAGAGCTTTATTACTGGCCTGTAAAGCTTCAAAGTTAGTAACCATACCACTGTTGATACCTTCTTCAATCCGCTCTCCCAATTTGATAATGTCGGAGAACTTTTGACCCTCAACCATCATTAGTCGTTCATAGTATTGCGGGTCCTGAGCCCGAACAAAGAATTTGTTAATCTGTTCTTCCTCTAAAGTAGTCCTGTCTTTGGCAGCTTCTGACCTCCAATGAGTAGCATACTCGTGAAAGGTTTATGTTGGTTTCTTCCTCAAGTTTTGAATATAGATCACATCTGGTGCGTTCTCCGTGTTGAATCTAAACCGGTCCATGAAGTCTGTGGCCATACCTACACAGTTGGACCACTTCTTGGGGTCTTGGCTGATATACCAAGATAGTGCGTCTCCCTTCAAACTCTTCATAAATAGCTTCATGAGGATCCTTTCATCTTTTCAGGTGGACCCTTGGATCACCGGTGCCATCAAATATCTCAAACTTTGGAGGTTTGTACCCCTCGAGAAATTCGACATCAGGCTGTATGCAGAGGTCTTCATAGTTCAGACCTTCGATCCCTTTGACTCCTTCAACACCCTGGACTCGGCTAGTCAACTTCCTAAGTTCCTCAGCCAGATTCTTGATAAGCAGGTCTTCCTCATCGGACTTAGACGTATGTGTGACAGGTGGGGTGGAGTGAGTCACAGTCTCCACGTAGATGGGATTGTTGTACGCAAAGAGATGATCTTTTGTGTGAGTCTGAGGTCCCGGGGGTGGAGGCGGAGTGTTGTGGCAAGTGTTGCACTGTGCTGGGAGGGTTTGGCTCTTTGGGGAAGTGGCGTGAGGGTGATTTACAGGGTGATTTGGTTGCAATAGAAGGACCCACCGGATTAATGTCGGCTTGACATCTTTCTTAGACATTAGATAGCGAAGCGCAGCATGATCCGTAAACATAATTACTTTTGATCCCAAAAGATAATCTCGAAACTTCTCAAAAGCATAGACAATCGCAAGTAGCTCTTGCTCCGTTACTGTGTAGTTCATTGGGGCTCCATTGAGAGTTTTGCTTGCATAGTAAATGGGATGGAGAATTTTATTGTGCCTTTGTCCCAGAACCGCACCAATCGCTACACCACTGGCGTCACACATAAGCTCAAAAAGTTGAGACCAATCCGGTGTGACAATAATAGGGGCCGTGGTGAGCTTGGCTTTAAGCTCCTCAAATGCCTTGAGACATTCATCATTGAACACGAACTTGGCGTCTTTTTCAAGGAGTTTGCACATGGGATTTGCAATTTTTGAAAAATCCTTGATAAAACGCCGGTAGAACCCTGCGTGCCCAAGAAAACTTCGGATGCCTTTCACTGAGATTGGAGGTGGAAGTTTGGAGATGATCTCTATCTTTGCCCTGTCGACCTCAATACCCTTCTTTGAAATTCTGTGCCCCAACACAATTCCTTCATCATTCATGAAGTGACATTTTTCCCAGCTTAGCACAAGATTGGTTTCCTCACACCTCTTTAGCACTTGTTGGAGGTTGTCAAGGCAATGCTTGAATGAATCCCCCACCACAGAAAAACCGTCCATGAAGACTTCCAAGAAGTCCTCCACCATATCAGAGAAGATAGACATCATACAGCGCTGAAAAGTGGCCAGGGCATTCCACAACCCGAATGGCATTCTGCTAAAAGCAAAAGTGTCGTAAGGACAGGTGAAGGTTTTCTTCTCTTGGTCTTCCAAGGGGATGTTGATTTGATTATAGCCGGAGTATCCTTCGAGGAAGCAATAAAAAGATCTTCCCGCTAGCCGATCAAGCATTTGATCAATAAAAAGAATAGTGAAATGATCTTTGCAAGTAGCGTTGTTCAGCTTCCGGTAGTCCATGCACTCCCTCCATCCGGTGACCGTCCGTGTCGGGATGAGTTCATTCTCTTCATTGTGGACCACCGTCATGCCCCCTTATTTAGGCACACATTGTACTGGACTTACCCACAGACTATCTGCAATTGGATAGACTACCCTGACATCCAACCATTTAATAATCTCCTTTTTGACCACCTCCTGCATAGTGGGGTTCAATCTCATTTGGTGTTCTACACTTGGCTTGCTCCCCTCTTCTAGCTGAATTTTATGTTCACATATTCCGGCGGGAATTCCCCGAATATCTGCTATGGTCCATCCAATTNCTCTAGATTTGGTGGCTCCATGATTGAGGGTTTGGTAGGTTGTGTCGCACGATTCTCAAGGTCAAGAGAAAGCTTCTTCGGTGCATAAGTGTAGGACCCTCGACCTTCCAATGCATTAACCATCTCTGCATAACCCTCAATGTCTTCAACATTGAAATTCACCAAAATTGCTCCCAGGGCCTCACAGAGGCTTTCTCCTTCCAATTTTTTCTCAATGGCATCCTCCTCATCTACCACATCAATTACCGAGATCCCTTCATAGGCACTTGGCAATTTCAACACTTTGCTTGCTTGGAAGGTGACCTCTTCATCATTTACCCGGAACATGATTTCATGTCGTTCCGAATCCATCAATGCTCTTCCCGTTGCTAGGAAAGGTCTCCCGGGGATGATCGAAATCTCCTTGTCGACTGCACAATCAAGAATGACAAAGTCGGCGGGGAGAAGGAACTTCCCCACCTTTACTAGAACATCGTCAACAATTCCCACAGGCTTCTTTATCGTTCGGTCGGCCATTTGCAAGCGCATGCTAGTTGGTCTTGGTAACCCCAATCCCGCTTGCTTGTAGATAGCAAGAGGCATGAAATTTATACTAGCACAATTGTCACATAGTGCTCTTGCATAATCCCTTAGCCCAATGGTGCATGGGATAGTAAAATCCCCCGGGTCTCCCTTCTTTTCAACAGTTGATGTAGTAATTATTAAACTAACCCGGTGAGTCAAGTTCACCACCTCATTTTTCGTTTATCTTTTCTTTGTCATCAAATCCTTCAAGTATTTGGCGAACCCAGGCATTTCTTGGAAGGCTTCCAAGAATGGAATATTCACCGACAATTGCTTCAAGATCTCATATAATTTTTCGAACTTCCCATCATCCGCTCGCCTTAAAAGCCTTTGAGGAAATGGGGGTCTAGGCCGAGGAATTGGTGGAGGAGCTTTTGGAGTCTCCTCCGCTTTTTCCACTGCCTTCCCTTTCTTTACCCTCTGAATCTCATCCTCTGAGGGAGCTTTTTCAACTTCTACTACTTCCGGCAGCTCAATCGGTGATTCTTCTTCTAGATTCCCATGCTCAACATCGACCACCTGCTCACTCTTGTCTTGGAGTACCTTACCACTCCTTGTAGTGATGGCCATGCAATGAGATGTTGATCCACCTGGACTGCCCTTTGGATTTACCACTGTGTCACTAGGAAGTGTACCTTTTTGCTTAGGGGTTTGTTCTCTAGAGAGGTCTCTCATTTGCATTTCCAGTTTTTGAATCGAAGCGGTGTGTGAACTCACCACTTCGGACATGTTCCTCATAGTTGCATCACTTTTCTCTTGATTTTGCAAAACCCGTTCTAGCATTCCTTCCATCTTGGACTCGCTTGACGATTGTAAAGAAGTGGAATATTATCCTCTAGGTGGTACATAAGGATTGGAACTCCTATTGGAATAATTGTTGTTGTTCGACGATCCTTGCCCGCCTTGGTCATTGCGCCAATTTTGTTGGCCTTGCTCTTGCAGGTTTGGCCTCCAATTATTGTTTTGACGATAACCACCTTCAGAATTTTGCACATAATTGGATTCCTCCCAATCTTGACTCCCCATGGATTGCGTATCCTCTACCATGTTCACTTTCCTCATTTGATTCTCCTTGAGCATCTTAGTTAGGACATCAACATTTGTGGCTAAGCATGCAATCAATTGGTCTCTCTCTTCATTTTCCTTGACCATGTTGGCAATGGACGGGGACCCATAGGAAATTCCCCTAGTTGTGTCTTCGGAGTGCCAAGCTTGATTGTGCTTAGCCATCTTATCTAGGATTTGGGTGATTCTAGCAAATGACTTATCCATGAAAGATCCGTCTGCGGCATTCTTTGCAATCGACTGGGAGAGGGGTCCAAACCCATGTAAAAAATTTCCATCAAAATGTGCTCAGGGAACCCATGGTTCGGGGATCTCACCAAATACAACTTGAACCTATCCCAAGCCTCATGTAAGTGTTCCCCCGGCATTTGATTGAAGAAGAATACCTTATCTCTAAGCTCATATTTCTTGCTATCCGGAAACCACTTTGCCAAGAAGGCTCGAACAAGCTCGGGCCATGTAGTGATGGTTTGAGGAGGTAAGTTTTGCAACCATTTCTT
>ML242240.1:88154-100374 GCA_005239495.1 Nicotiana undulata
TCACCCACTGCCTGTGGGAGGATTGCATTTGAGTCATCGATGTATTCCTCAATATCGGCGAAAGGATTCTCCTCTTCATCATAAATTTCGGTCATTGTCACCTGGGACACCAATACAAAGCAAACAACTTGTGATGGAATAGCACAAGATATAAAGTGAAGTTCACACTAACTAGTAATTTCAAAATCGTATTCCTGGCAACGGCGCCAAATTTTGATATGCTCAAATTACACTTTTAAAATAGTGTAAAGCGGTCGAAGTCAAATATAATAACCCAACAAGGTTGGGGTCGAATCCCACAGGGAATAGGTGTGAAAATATCACTATGTTAGTGTGGTTCTTAACTCTAATCGAAGTTCTATTCCGTTAGTGAACAGAAAGGGTGGTGATTAATAGTTTGCTATTTTAGAGAAAAAGTAGTCACAAAGGAGGCTAATTTAGATTGTAATTAATATGGGTAGAATAACCAAGGTTGTGTCCCCTTTCATGGAGTGTAATGCAAGTAGGTATTAATATGATATATTTCTAATGGGAAGTTCTTGATATGCAAATGATTCTTAAGATAACTATCCTAGATTTTCCAATACTACGATAGTATTTCCTCTTTATGATTTTTCCAAATGTAAAAGAGTTGCAATAAATCCGAATCACGTCTTGCCAAATAAAACCAACTTATTCCTAAGTGATTCTATTAAACGAGGTTTAACGCCTCGAGTCTTTGGTATTTACTCTTACCACTTCTAACCCGCTTTTCCAAGCTAAGATAAAATTATAGCATAAGTTAATGTTTGCAACCATTAACAAGAAATATAAGATGAAGAGTAAACACATATCAACTACCCATTATGCATATATTCAATGGCAAATACCCAAATACATAACACCCATTTAGGGTCCACAACCTCAGTGTTTAAACTTAGCTACTCATCATAAATAACCAAAAGAAACAAGCATTTAATAATGTCATGAATGCTTACAAACCACCACTTGCTTGCTCTAATGCTTCCAAAAAGTGAAGAATATTTAATGAGAGAATGTTGTTCAAAAGCTAGACAAGAATGACCCACAACACCCAAGTAAATCCTTTTATAGTGGGAAGAAAATTCGGGTGAAAAACAGACAAAAACACCCCTGTCGGGCGATATGCGATCGCATTCCTGTCGCATAACAGGAATGCGATTTGCATCTTCGCTTCTTCCATCGCATATCAAAACCCTAGGTCCCAGATATTTATCGCATTTGAGATATGCGGTCCGCATTGATGATATGCGATCGCATTCATGCGTCGCATTTGCAGTGTGGCTTCAGGCATCAGATGAACATGCGATTCAAATGCGGTTCGCATTTGGGATATGCGGTCGCATATGTGGCCGCATTTCACTCCTTAATTTTGACTCAACTTTCTGTTGCGGTATGCGACCCCTAGGCTTGAAATGCGATTCGCATGTTGCATATGCGATCGCATTTGACCATTTTCCTTCTCTTTTCTCTTCTTTAACTCCCTTTTGCATGGTCTCGAGTGTTTACACCTTGTGTACTGCAAAATACCAAAATTCTATGATTAATAAGAGTAAATGCTCTTGAAACGAGCCATAGTTTAAGCAATATGGTATTAAATGTGCCGAAATTCTCTGGCACATCAGGAGCTTAACAGTAGGCCCAAGTACCACATCCACTTGCCATATGCCGTGGTCTTCAACCCAAGTGTGTCATAGTCTCTAAGGACCTCAGAAGATCCTGAACAGTACTCCACACCCAGGTACCCTAGCCAAGGATGAGTAAGTGCAGTGTAGAGTGTCAGCCTTGTGTGTCAAAGTTCAATGGGTACTCAAGGTACCCAAGGCAATGCTCACTCGAAGGGGTCTGAACCTAAAGTCTAAGAGTAGTGGGAAGTGCTTGGAGTTTTAAAAGAGAATTCTTGAGTTTGAAAAGAGTAGTCTGAAACATCAGTACTTTGACAATAACATTAGAAAAAGTAATAAAGGATTTTGTGGAAAAAAAAACAGTTTATCAAAGAGAGAAGCAATACAATCACAACCAGTATAGGGAACTCATGAAAGAGCACACACAAAAGGGGGGCAAGGAGTTGGGGACAAATGATTTTGATATACGCATTAGATCCAAGTTACAGGTTCTTATAGTTATCACATGGTAGTCATATAGTTGTCACACAATAGTCACAAAACATCATAGATTAATAGAGGCAAGATTGTATAGCATTCAAGTGTTAATAGAGGTGAGTTCATAACATAGGGAGTTAAAGATGAATGAAAGCATATAACAATAGTCAGGTCAAGGTAAGAAACATTGACCTACAAACAAATGAGCATGCCAAAGTCACTGAATGAACAAGAGGCATATCAGACTAGAGAAATAGATGGATAGTAGTATGCAGACACAATTGTAGGGAAACACATGGAAGCAGGATACATATTCAGACTTAACAAAAGGGAAAGACATGATGGGGTTAATCTAATTACATGGTAGGCAGTAGAACCACAGGATAAAACACTTAAGGAACAATAAGTAGATAAACAAGAACTGAAGCATATTGTATGAAGATACTATAAAACTAACTTAGAGACATACCAGTCGAGTGTTAGAGAATAGCAAAATGCAAATAGATAGAGCAGCAGCAACAATATGCAGAATAAGGGAGCAGTAGAGGACAATAGTGTGCAGAATGAGAGAGCAGCAGCAGGACAATAGTATGTAGAAGCACAAGAGCAATAGAGCTTACTCAGTCTTGGATTTAAACCGACTGAGTGGTCAGTAATAGATGCAAAGAGCAAGAAGAGATGTGTATGAAAAAATACAGAAAGTTCAGTCAAGAGTGTTTAGTGTATTTTTTGTGATCAGTAATCTCAATATCAGCGTGTGAGATCAGTGTAAGTGTCAGTCAAGAGTGTGTACAGAGAAAGTGTGTAAAGAGATGAGACATGGTATATATAGTTTGAGAAACGAGTAGTCACACAGGCAAAGAGTGCACAGTTATGGAAATACAACCAATTAGTATCAATTAAATTACTGGACTCCTTCAATTAAGGAGTCAAGTTCAAATGGTGCAGCCATGGCTAAATAAGGAAAGGGAATCAATTCATAAGACTAATTTTGCCTCATTTGGGACAAGGAAATCACATAATACATAAATAAAGTCATATACATAATATATAATTAAGGAAATTGAAACAACATTACATTTATAAAGTAAAGTAGAGTGCTAATTCTGAAAAATCAATTGAAGGAATTTCGAATGCAATCACAATTACAGGGAATCCAATGTAGTTAAGGAAAGTATCACATGAGTGAGGAAAGCATTCAAAAATTGGTACATAATTACAAAGGAAATACACAAGATCATCTATTCACGGAAAACATCACAGGTCTTGGGATTTTCACACAAAAATCAGTACAAATCATTAGGTGAATAATCAATAAGGCAAGTGGTCGGACTTATTAAGAATTTATTCAACAGTCATTGAACAACACAGAGCAACACTCATAGAACAACAGAAAAATTAAAAGTCATAACAATTAATTAAAGCAAGAGTCACAAAAAATACACAAATAGTCTTGCAAAAAACAAATACACATAATAAATATCAACCTAGAAGTTTAGGGTTTCAGCATAACAATCAAGGCAACAAGAAATCATGAGATACTCGTTTAAACACAGTAGAGACGGCTAAAAATCAAAAGAAGACTTGTTTTGAAAACAGGGTTAAGAAACCCTAATTTTGAAGTTGTTAAAAAATGATATTTTCCGGAGAAAACAATAGTGAAACTTCATAATATTGTAAATGTAAAACAGATCTTAAAAGAAAACCAAAATACAGGAGATTAGGGTTTCGTGGAACCCAGAAAAAAGGGAAAACCTCATGAACGACATAGATTTAGGCTGGAGAGACTGCAAAACTTGCTCAAACGGCCAGGGATGGCCGGCAATGGTAAGATACCCAAAGGGAGGTGAGTGAACCGCTCCAGGCGCGTCTGAGGAGCTTAAGAGGTCGTTGAATAGGTGAGAAGCAACAGATGGCCAGGAGATGATAGGGAATCAGGGTTCCGGTGAGAATCCACCGGAGAATACGACTAGAAACCATCAGAGAAGGTGAAGTCCAAGAGACTTCTAGAGAGTCGTAGAGAGAGATAGAGAGATAAAGAGAGGAACCGTCTCGAAGGGAAATGAGACGGAGGGGGGGTTAGGTTAGAGATATTTTAGGTGACTAAAATCTGGGTCGTTGATCTGATCTGATCAACGGCTCAGATTGGCTTGGGATTAGGTCGGGTATTTGATGGGTTTTGGGCTGGGTCGTTTATGGGTTACATATGGGTTTGGGCTGGGTATAACTTAGGCTGGATTTTAAATAAGAAATTGGCTATTTGTTAAATACCCATTAAAGATAGATAGATAATTAATAAAAAATAGCTAATAATTAGATAAAATGAAATTAAGGCTAAATAAGTGAAATTAATGTAATTAACTAGTATTTAAAATATAAGATGACTAATTACTGAATTAAAATAGCATAAAATGTACAATTAGGCTATAATTGCAAAGTCATTGTAATTATAGCCAAATAATGCCGAATTGGCTAATTTGTGAAATAATAAAATCCCAATAGGATTAAACATAAGATATAAATGACATATTGAGTAAGAAAAATGATTTGAAATTGTTTGTAACATCACTTAGGCATAATTATGAATAATTATGGAACATAAAAATGTTAAATAAACAGGAAAATGATTTGATAAAAATATAGAAAATTATGGAAAAATATCGATTACTGCAAAGAGTGATTCTGAAAGCTTATATGCAAGTTTGAAAATAATTTGAGGAAAAATTGGGTATCAACAACCTCATAATTCACCACCTAACTACAATGACATTCCCTAAACCTTAATAACCAAAATTTCACGAATCTGATGCTCCCAACGTACCTCAGGACACATATATATAAGTCCTGCTATAACGCTTACGATACCACCACAACGGAGGAGATGTGTAGAAATTTATAACCAACTGCAGAGCTAACCAACTACTGAATCTCTCCTCTTGTCTAGAATCATCCCCTCATTACCAACCAAATAATGGTATTCGTCCTTTAATGTACTTCACATAATCTTATCGCACTGATCTTTGATACAATAATCTCTTCTCACCCAGTATGAACTACTCAGGCAATAAATCAACCCAGACATGACCAACAGTTTCATATGATGTCGCAACATGCCCATAGGCCACAACTCGAACATGATACTAAAATAAAAGACTTAGGAAAAGACTACTCAACTCACGCAACTAGTATGAACCTTCCTCCGAAAATAGGAAGAAAATCACAAGAAAAATATATATAGGGAACCTTACTCAACATCACACTGTTGCGGCGTGCAACCCGATCCAAATAACATACCCGTGGCGGCGTGCCACCCGATCCACACAAGAAATTTACATAAGGAGATACACACCTATATAAATTGCTCATTACCACTAAATATCGAATATCGGTTACCAACACGCTAAATGCATAATACCATCCTGGGGAGACTGATAGAACCATACGCTACAAAACTCAAACACAAATGAGGTGCGATATATATACTCTGAATCTCAAGAGTCTCCTGCTCACATAACATCATCACTACGCGGAAACTCAACACATAGGAAATTATCAAGTTGTTCCACAACTCACATGGCACAATCATAATATTACATGAAATGGATGAAGATGGAACAACATCCAATATTCCAATACCCCTCCTTGAGGAGCGCCATACTGAAATGAACACATCTGACTCACATGGAGCCCATAATCCTATTTAAATCCATTCACACGCTTCAAGTCGATTATGCTCGCACTGAACTAGGCGGATAGCCTTACCTGGGTCCATAATAACCCCCTTCTTCTCATAACACGCAAGAACAACCATCATAGCTGGGACAAACACCCCACAATACACAACAAAATGAATTGAACGCCTTCTAGGAAATATTCTCAAATAAGCAATATTACACTTCTTTATACTCAGCCTAAATCTTCAATCCATTAAGTAACTACATGTCACACACCTTCAAGAGAATAAATAAATAAAACCATTTTCAAGAGACAAACTCCAGTGAACCCCTTTCCTCCCATTGTCGTACGATCTTCCCCTGGTCATGCTCCCACGACCTTCCACACAAGGTAACAATTCTGCACATCCATACCACCGACCACACTAACGTTGTAAAACAAGTCAAGAACCCATAACTAGGATGCAAAGCATCTTTCACCAAACACCGATCTCAGGTGACATTGAAGACGACACCAGCTTACTCTAAACATTCAAATCCCCTTTTACGTGCTCATCCGAGCTCATGACATCCTCGTCAACACCGAACTGCAACCTCGATCCTTACTTCCAATTACGTACTGTTTACTGCACCTAACATGCCAATATGAAATAGCGCAAGAATTCCATCATAACTCCTGATCCACTATTAGGGTGAACACTACATAATTTAGAAACCTTTTACTTACCTCAATTCCAGAGAAACACAACAACACACGAGTGAATCCTCACAATCACAAAACATGAAATTCCTCAAGCAATAGTCTATACCACCATAATCATTCCGGGATCCGCCTACCCATGACATGCCATAATACTTGAATGCTTCCAACTAAAATCTATTACGGCGACCGACAACCCTCGCACAACCGTCACAAATCACATGCATATCTTAATCACGCTGAAGGAACTGATCACTGCCGCACCTGTGCCATTTCAACCATGGCTAACCAATCTATTCTCTTCTAATTTATCCTTTACTGAACTTAGAAGTAACAATAGCCTCATCCAAAACATTGTGAACCCAAATTCGCCCTCCTCTTGAAAGACCTTATATCACGAGACCACATTGTCTCCAAACCCATGAACTGTTTCATACCCTCCTCATGCGCATTCGCATCTTCGACTAATATAACCATCATAATGATCTTTCCACAAATCCGGAGTCTGTTTCTCTCATTCCTCCAATACTACACTGCAAGCCGAAAATATCATGGAACATTCCGAGCCTTCAATCACGATCTTATGCAAAATGCAAATTCTTAACCATGCGGCGGGCTTGAAACCCTCAAACACCGCATTCCTAACCTTTTGCATTCGTTGGAACCCTTGCTGAGAGTCACCAACTTCGACTTGGCCCCGAATACCATCAACTCCAAGGCTCTTCTAGCACATGAACACCCTCTTAATGAAGCACGTGACTGAGTCACTACCCTTATGACTCGCCTATGCATTAAGCATAAATTCAGAATCTTCCAAAGCCTAACCCTGGTCCAATAAGGGCAACTTTTGCGCCCATTTATCAAATCTCATGCTCAATTAGCATTTTACTCATTTCCCATTAGCTGTAATAACTTGCCAACACGCCGATAATTCGCAACCCCATGAGAAGATAATCGTGCAATCCAATTGCAGGCGGTGGGACCCTCCCACATATCCTGGAGCTACCCCTTTCACCACTCTGGACCCCACCGAAATTCTTTCTTCATTGCTGACGTGATCTTGCTCAACCAACCCGTCAAATTCTTCTAAATTTTCATGTTAGCATTCCATGAATACTCTAATTCTATAGCATCATTCACATATTCGGGCCCCTACCGAATATCCAATAGAAGTTACTCGCAGAAACTTGCCAACCATGCGACCGCTAACCTGCTCACAGGAGATAACCCACATGTGTAAGTTACATGCTGACATCCTCCCACGTCGCTGCACGGGAAACAATCATTATGACCTCGATACTCCATCCTAAGACCGTTCTCATTCACTAACTGCACTAGTCCTTTCACTCCTCATGGATATCGACTAAAAGCGCGACAACATCTTCCAATTCACCGCTACATGGCATCCTCCTTCAATTCAAACAACCCTTATTTCTGTTGCATCCCATCTCCCGACGTATAATATCCAATAATTCAAATTAAGCTTGTGGACCAATAACCGTCCACTAAAATTCTCAAATCACTCCAAAACTTCCTCAAAGATGTGCATATATCTTACCACAGAACTCATACGCTACGCTGCCACTCTTCCACTTTGGGAAAACTCACTCCTTTAACTAACCACTTGACTTTCGTTTCTTACACCTGGCCCACTTGGAATTCATCCGCCAGCTGACACTTCTCACATGTCTCCTTTCATCGTATGCTGCCCTATTGTTTCCTCAAACAAATATCATTCTCTGTAGCACATAAACCAGCAAATCACCATAACTTCAACCTCTCCGAAGATTATCTTTCTTGAGCCGCCTGCATTAGAAATACCTATTCAATCCTCAACCACCGCACACCACGATCTTTGAGAACCGCTTCTTCAATATTACTTCAAAATATTCTGACCCAGTGCAACCGAAGAAACCATAGACCCAGCGAACTTAACACATTCTATTCGATCAAGGACGACAATTACCACATCACAGATGAAGATTCCCCCTCCCTTGAAAACACCAAGTCTTACTGCTTTATCAACCCGGCCCTGATCATTCATAGTCCAATGGTATTTCCTCTGCCCGAATAAAATACTGAAATCTCGAGATCGAGCTCTGAGAAGACCTCCTATCATGCAATTCATTATCCCAGCACATGGATAAGCACCCTACTATCATATCAACACCGCGCGATAACCAATCATAAAAATCATAACAACCTGATCATAGCCCAAAAGTTCTCAGAAATACC
Organism: Nicotiana undulata; assembly: GCA_005239495.1. NCBI lineage: Eukaryota > Viridiplantae > Streptophyta > Magnoliopsida > Solanales > Solanaceae > Nicotiana > Nicotiana undulata. The sequence continues at coordinate 96,884 of ML242240.1, forward strand.
ATTACTGGCTAAACCGAAAAAATATCCTTCTACAAGGAGACTACAATATCCCAACAACTACGCAGGGAGAAACATCCCGCACTTCATCTGTAGCACCATTACAATTCCTCAAATTTTCGATTTATAGCAAGCGCTTCGCAACGTGTAAGATGGAGTAAGAAGAAACGTAGGCATAAGCCTCAAAGGGAATCAAACCGCACGATGAGGAATCAAGAAGGGAAGTACTCCTAACAGCCTTGTCGCCTCTCCAAGATAAGTACAGACGTCTTTGTACCGATCCACAAGTCTCTACTAGACTTGCTCATGACTCGTGAAACCTAAAGGAACCTAGTGCTCTGATACCACGTTGTCACAACCCAAAATCTATTAAGGTCGTGATGGCGCCGGACACCATTGTCGGGCAAGTCAACACAAAATAGTTAAATTAATTTCCTATTTTAGCGTTTTGAAATTTGTCACTTTTCATTTCATTACAAAATAATTGAATAAAAATTCTCTAAGTAAGTAACGATGGTTTAACAATCCATTTAATAAAATACATCCCAAACTCATCCCAGGACCTAGTGTCACAAGTGCATGAGCAAATTTCTAAGAATTGTACATGTACTACAATACTTGTCCGTGGTACAAACTGGACAAGGAATTTAAAATCAAATACATTACATCTGAGGGAGACTCTGCCGGCTGCGGTTGGTCTCCGGATGGTGCATCTCGTCTAAGTCTCCAAGTCAGCCACATCACTTCTTCAAGTAGGGCCACTAGCTATGAATGTACCTGTGCAATAAAATGCACAACAAGTGTAGCATGAGTACGAAAATAACGTGTACTCACTATGTAACGACCCAGCCGGTTGTTTTGTGTGTTGCGACTCCGTTCCCGTAAATGACTCTTTCTATAGTGGCTACTCGTGCCTTATGATTTGTGGTGGCAGGTAGTTCGAAATTCAGAAGTGATTTGGCCAGTTCAAGAACACTTGGATCCTGAAGGCTAGCCTATTTGGCTAATTTTGGTTCCGAGCAGCATTTTGAGCAAACGACCCCAGAATCAAGTGCTGACAGCTCCAGCAGCTCCGGATGATGATTTCGGACTTGAGCGTGTGTTCGCCTCGTGTTTCTGATGACCCGGGAGTATTTCAGCACCTGAATTGGAATTCAGGATTTCATAAGATTTAGAATTCATCCTGGAATTTGACCTCATGCTATCATGGTCCGAATGGAATTCCGGAACTGGCAATACTTTCGTATAGTCATTTATGACTTATCCGCAAAATTTGGGGTCATTCCGAGCAGTATAGACCCGTTCGGCGTATTGGTGAGCCATTGAAATTTTCTTGAAAACTTAAGTTTGAAACTAAGGGGTTTTGGAGAGTGATTTCTAGTTTGGATGATGTTTTTAGTGTTATGGGAGCTCGAGCGAGTCTGTCATATGATTTGGGATTGGTTGGTGTAATTTGTCGAGGTCTCGGGTGGGCCCAGGGTTCTCCCGGACCCCAAGCAGGGTCAAAAACCAGCAATTTCATAGCTGGTGTGGCTGCTTCTGGTGTGACCGCACCTGCGGTCAATCAGCCGCAGGCGCGAGCTCGCACAAGCGGCCAAGCCCTCGCAGGCGCGGCTCCAGCCGCAGGAGCAGCCTTCCTCTCCCTAGCGCGGCTCCGCAGGAGCAGACAAAAGTGCGCAGGCGCGACCTCCCTAGGGCCCAGGCCAAATCGCAGGCGCGACCCTTTTTCCGCAGGTGCGAGTCCGCACTTGCGAACCAAGGGCCGCAGGGGCAAAAATTACTGGCCAGTTCTATAAAAGGCCCATTTCGTGAATTTTCTTCCCAAACTCGTTCTGCCTCCATTGTTAAGACCCCCAAGAGCTCCAGATCAGTGTTAGCAAGTGATTAACTCAGGTAAGTGATTCTTTGACTTCCCGCATGTTTATAACTTTGATTCTTGAAGAATTTCCACTTCAAAAATTCATAAAAATCCATGGGAAGGCTTGGGAAAAATAGAGGGTTTTGAGAAAATTGAAATTTTGATTTTTGGGCTATCATAGGATGATTAATTTAGTTAATCTTTATCCTTAGGCGACGTATAGCGCATTTCTTCAAGAATCGTAATTTTCCGGACGCTGAGGCTTTGAGTTGAATATTCCAAGTACGTCAAGAATGTGTTTTAAGGGAAATCTTTGATAAATCCTCCTCGATTCCTCCTAAATTGATATAATTATGTGTTTTTGGCTAGTTGCGAGCCATCGAAGGTAATTCGGAGGATTTGTGCGTCTTGTTGATTGGTCCGTTGACCGGAGGAGTACTTGTCCAAGTGAGTCTCCTTTCGAAACTTTGTAAGGGGGAAACGTCCCCTAGGCTCCTTGTTGATAATTGTGATTGTTCAGGGGGCTGCGTACGTACCACGTGATGAGAGTCCGTACGTGGCATCTATACTGTATGTTGGGTAGCCGTAGGACCCACGAGGATGTTCTACCTATTTGTTTGATTTTATCTGATACCTTGTACAAGTTATTTGCCAATATATGATGAAATGGAGCTATGATAGCTTTTAGTTAAATGCACATATTATACAGATAAGAATTATGAATTTCATCAATTGATTAATTGTGTTACTCCGGATATAATTGATAAAGAAAATGGAGTAAATGAGATAAATCTTGATCCTGAGCTATTGAGCAAAAATGAAGGTGATTGTAAATCCTTCCTATACTTGAATTATTCCACCATGGTGATATTATGAGAAAAGAGGATAATATTATATAAAATCCTAACTTTGACTATCAAGAGAGATGCGAATATCCGATCCCGTTGAGCGTTGATGAGTCGGTACCATGGTGTCTACATATACGCATATATATACATTCATGCATTCATGGCCCCCGACACAAGTATGATTCGTGATCGGGGAGAACTTATATTTTCATTATTGGCCCCTGAGTCACAGGTTTGATTCGTGATCAGGGAGGAATTACACTTAGTTTCAACAGCCCCTGAGTCACGGGTTTGATTCGTGATCAGGGAGAAATCAGACTTGTTTTACCAGCCCCTAAGTCACATGTTTGATTCGTGATCAGGGAAGAATTATACTACTATTTTTATCGGCCCCCGAGTCACAGGTATGATTCGTGATCGGGGAGGGTTTTACTTTACATCATTGGCCCCGAGTCACAGGTATGATTCGTGATCGGGAGAGTATATATATATTTATGTCATTTTCCCCCGAGTCGCAGGTATGATTCGCGAGCGGGGAGAGATATTGGCCCATGAGTCGCATGTTTGATCCGCGAGTGTGGAGGTTTATCGAGTCAGCGCACGAGTCGCAGGTATGATTCGCGAGTGTGTGGAGCTTTATGACCGAGTCAGTCCTTATGACCGACCCTTATGACTTCAGCCGATAGTCTTGTCCGTGTCGGATACATATATATATATACATGTATTTGCATTGAGTTGGGATCGTACGATGGTGAGTTGAGAAACGATACTGAGTACTGGAAAGTGAA
>ML242242.1:967-18742 GCA_005239495.1 Nicotiana undulata
GCTGGGACCTACGCGTTCGCGGAGCCAGGGCCGCGTTCGCGGAGCCAGGGCCGCGTTCGCGAAGGTCTAACTTCATAGGCTTCCGCGTTCGCGAAGAATAAACCTACCCTGCCCCCCGGCCTCACCCTAAGCCTACGCGTTCGCACCCCTGGGGACGCGTTCGCGTAGAAGCATTGTTCAGTGCTCCGCGTTCGCGTCTCCCTCTACGCATTCGCGTAGAGTAAAATCTCAGGCCACAATAATTACCCTTCGCATTCGCGAAGGTTATTACACCAGACACCATCAAATTATCAAAACACCAGATTTTTCATGCATTTCACATCCCGTTAGCTACCCGAAACTCATCCGAGCCCTCGGGTCTCAAAACCAAAAACACACACGTCTCCCAATACATCCTACGGACTTATTCAAGCTTTTAAATCATCAAAATATCATCAAAATCAACAAATTAAACCTCAAAACTCATAGAAATTTCTTAAAACTTCATAAAGCTTAACTTATCCGATTTTAATCCGAATCACGTCATTTAATGTCTGTTTTACACCAAATTTCACAGATAAGTCACATAACATATAGTAAATCTGTTCCGGGCTTCGAAACCATAATACGGGCCCGGTAACACGGTTTTCACATAATAATTCATTTTCAAAATCCTTTATTATTTTCAGAAAATAATTTTCTTTAAAAATTCATTTCTCGGGCTTGGGACCTCGGAATTTGCTTCCGGGCATACGCCCAAGTCCCATATTTTCCAACGGACCCTTCGGGACCGTCACATCACGGGTCCGGGTCCGTTTACCCAAAAATGTTGACCAAAGTCAACTTTATTCAATTATTCAATTCAAAGTTCCATTTTTATCAAATTTTCACATAGAAGCTTCCCAGCTACATACCCGGGCTGAGCATGCATTTCGAGGTAAGATTAACAGAGGCTTTCAAGGCCTCGGAACACAGATTTAGCTAGAATTTTTTAGGATGACCTTTTGGGTCATCACAAAAGGTCTGTGCCCGTGATCAATAATTGACCTGACGGGGTCACCTGCAAAGTCCCTGGAGTGAGATGCATCCCAAGGTTGTATGACGGCAGATCAGCAGCAACATCATCAGTAGGGGCCTCAACGCCCCCTTGCTGGGGACCACCTCCTCTCCGCCCACCACCACATCGTCTGGCACCCCCGCCTCGTCGGGCACCACCACCTCGTCGGGCACCACCACCTAGTTGGGCACCACCACCTCGTGCGACACCAGGGCCTCGCTCGTACTGCCCTAGCTCCACATAATCAGGCTCGTAGGCCAAACAATGATCCTCTCGGGCTCGCTGCAGTGTCCGGGCAGCCACCTCTACAAATCGACGGTCGTAGTCCTGCAAGGCGGCCGCAGGATCGCCGACATGATCCTGCATCTGCAGTCCCATATGATAGACTGTATGTAGTCCAATAGCCTGCACAACGTATAAAATATAAACTACATATATTGCACTAAGTTACAGTTATATAATTTATAATAACAGAAAACATACCAAGGCCTCGTGTCACCCGACGTATGGAACGTACTGACCGCCATCCTGATGAATGGGGTTCCCGATAAAAAGTTGGGTAACGTGGCGGTACAAGGACATATACCTCTGAATAGCCACCGCCTGGATCTGTGTAGGTGGATACGGAATCATACGATCTCGCTGGTCCCAAGTATGGATCTGCGCCGCTACCCATGCTATAAATGCGTCGTCCACCCTGGAACGATCATCCCTCTGATAATGTGTAGGCTCCCATATAGGTCCCTCGGTATATACTACGGACAGCCAAACTGGCGAAGTACCCGCTCAGAGGCATGATGCTACACAATATCGAGGCATATGAGCGGGGAGGAAGTGCTCCAAATCAGTCGACCGGCCGAGCAATAATCTGGCAGGCCACCTATCAAATCGTCATTGTATGGCGTCCAGATGAACTATCAAATAAGAACACAAAACATGAGTATGCGCAACACTAAGTTAATCTATACCAGGTAAGTTTAGGTACATATTTACCTGTGCGCCCTCCAGCAAATCCAACACATCCCTGCATAGGGGGAAATTATGATGAGCATCATACTCTCGTGTAAGTGTACGACGGAGAAGCCACCTCCTAGCTAGAGGGAGAAACGGAGGTGGTACATTATGAGGTAATTGTGGTAGAGGTGGTTGAAACTGAAGGAACCAATCCTAGGCCCAAACCTAACATACAAAGTTGACGTAAGGTTTAAGATAAATTCTAACTAGGTAGAATTGGAACTAATGAACAGATTATTCGAATATGTTGTCACCTGTAAAAGCGACAAAAAACCACAAACGTCACTCTGGGTGCCCATGTTCGCCCGACACATCTGCCTGTACATGTAGGCGAGAACAACAACACCCAAGTTGTAAAAGGGTAACTCATCTAGAAGTTGAATATGATGAAGAAATCGCAGGCTGGCTAGGTTCCCCGAAGTGTTAGGGAACAAGATCCCCCCAAATAAAAGAATCAATATCAACCTCGTATACCAGGTAATATGTAGCTCGTCTGTATCGTCGGTGATGTCGGGGTGGAGTATCTCCAGGTACTGTCTAATATGGGTCAAACTCATCCGACTGGCCCCCGACAATGCAGTGTCGTCCTGTGGTCTGAAACCCGTGAGCAGCTAGAACATGTCCAAATACTGCGCACGCGACATAGATCTCAAAGCAAAAGGCAGTGAAACGGCCATGCCATCAACGGGCATGCCATATAAAACCTCCACGTCCTGCAGCGTGATGGTGGCCTCGCCAATGGACATGTGGATAGTGTGCGTATCCGGTCGCCACCGCTCAATCAACGCCGTAATCAAAGCCCAGTCGAGCTGCATCTGCCCAATCGGAATAATCCTATAGAATCCCGTATCCTGCAGGCGCTGGACTACACGGGGATGGAGATCTCTATCCCTCAAAAAATCTCACAGTCGTCCACTCTCCTAGCACGGAGAGTCTGGGATAGCTTAAAGACGAAAAGGAGGGGGGGAGGGGGGACCAGATTTTTAAAAATGGGAGAGGGAGTGTTTCTGTCGTGGGGAAGAAGAAGGGGAGATTAAAATAAAGGGTATAGCGCGGTATTTCCATGCGCTGTACCTGGCAGTCAAATCGTCCAGGTATAGCGCCCAGATTTCGGCGCTAAATTTGTATAGCGCATGAATTTACTGCGCTATATCTTAACGGCAAAAGTTACTGTTAAGATATAACGCGAAGAATTTGAACTTTATATATAGAAATATAACTTTTTTTTTATACATATTAATATAATTTTTATTCAAAAAAATAATAATTAGGTTCCGGACTCCTACATAGAGTTTGCTACGTATGTACATTTAGATGCACGAAAATATGACTTTATTACTTTCAAAATTTCCAGAAAGCAAACCGTGAAAAATAGGATGTGACACACATGCAAGAGATGACAAGTGCTGAAAAAGGACGAAATCCAATTGGCCAGCAGTATTACTTAGAATTTGGAACGGGCTTTAGTATTTTGGCGCTAAACAGACGTGCGCATATGTAACAGTATGATCTATTTATGTTTGCCAAGTATTATCCGCTTTGACATGATAATTAAATATTACGTAAGAATTTCTCCGCTAAAACTCGCTTCTTGATTAGGACATATGAACTCTTCTTTCATATTTAAACATGAAATAAAAAATCGATATCTACCCTCAAAGTTACTTCCTCCGGTCCAGTTTAACGGGTTTTTTGCATCTATACCAGTTTTTCGGGTCATGTTTTAACTTATATACGTTTTGCAAAAAAAATACAAGCGTACCCATTTTTCGCATAAACTTTAGGTATACGGGTCTGAAGTAGCAAAGACAATCACACAAACTTCAGCATTTTCTAGGCTTTTTCAAAAACTTCAGCAACAGATGCTGAAGTTATTCAGTTCATTTGTAAAAACTTCAGCACTAAATAAGCTGAAGTTTTGCACAGGTATCAGGAAGAAAGAGGTGCCTGAAGTTGTAAAAATTAGGGTATAGATTAAATAATTTTAAAAATATAGGTGGGGCGACCAAATAGAGCGCCCCGTGCAATTTCTACCAGTTTAATTGATTTTTTGGATTTTTTCACACGTATCCACCTTTTAGCATTAATTAATAATGAAATTGATTATATTAACTTTAATTTATTCCATAAAAAAATATAAGAAATACTCCTAGACTCTTTACTCCAAAGGCACATTAGAAAAGAAAATAATTTCTTCTCGGTATATAAAAAATTTAAATATTGTGATCATATAAAAGATCAAAAAATTAATTAAAGTGGACTGAAGAAAATATTATTTAAGTAACGTCAAGTGATATTTGCTGTCTACAATACCGAGAATCTTTTGCTGAAAGTAGCCAAAGAAGGGTCCCCAAAAGCCTGCAATTCTTCTTGTTGGGATCGAAATAATATGGTGCATGCAGAAACTAACAATACAAAACTTGATGAACGATAAATCATGACGACAAACGAAAAATATACTAAACTAAGCATAATAGTTTATAATGGTTTGATCAATTGATCTACATATGATAAAACTGATATAAAAGAAGAAAAACTATCGAGAGAAAAATCTCCCCTTAAACAAAGCTCTTTAATGACTACATTGTGGATATTTTTATTTTGTTTTGTTGTGAGAAGTAGAGGTCCTTATTTATAGATGTGCAAAACTTGTCTTCCAAGAAAAGGATAAGACATTAAGGAGATTTAATCCTTTTAGGAGTCTTTTTCCATTCCTTCAAAAAAAAGAAGTCCTAATAGAATTAGAAATTGAGGGCAAAATCTTAACACTTTTTTGTAAAGATCGAGAGAGGATAAACATTACTGCTTTTTAATATAAACAAATGGTGCAACTTGGCAAGTTGAAAATGTTAGAAATGAAATAACACGCAACCCCAGTAGCATTAGGGTTTCAATTTATCTATCTACTCCTATCTTTATATCCAATTAGTGTTATTTTTGTTTATGGAAATATGACCAATTCGTGGCCACCATTTTCTGACTAGATGTTTCCTTGCTAGCCAGAGATTATGCAGAAATATAGATCATGCCAGTGCGGAACAGCAAGATTAATTTGAGTATCTTAAAGTTTATAAAACGTTAAATAAAGTAAAAGAAAAAAAAAGGATCCAGGATATTGTTGAAAATTTACACATTAGAGAAGTATGACATGCTAAACTTAGCACAATTCTTCTTGGTTAACTTGGAGGTGAATTGATGAAAATGGAAAGGAAGAAAATTAAAGATTTGGATAATTGATAATCGACATGTAAAATGTGACTAATGTTGCAGTTTAGATGAGGTCAACATTAAATGAGATTAATACATGTGAGTAATCACGTGAAGATGAGTGATTTATACTAATTGGAAGTGACTTTTTTCCTTTTATACTAATTGGAAGTGGCCTTTTTTCTTTTCAAACTCTCTTAGGGGTTGTTTGGTACGAGGTATAAGAAGGTATAAGGGTGGTATAAAAATTTAATACCAATTTAATATTCTGTTTGGTTAGCAAACCAAGTATACGTTATTCTGGTATTAATTTTAACACTGGGATAACTTATACCTTAGCTTATAGAAGATGGAGTAATTAGCACCGCTATAACTTATATCTTCTTCTTAGAAATTATGCAATTGTCATTCTTAATACAACATACCTAACAATGAATAAACAACAATTCCAACATAACTAATCACAGCATAACTTATCCTAATATAACTTATACCGGCATAATTTATACCGATATAAATTGCATTCCAACCAAAGGATGGCTTAGTAACTATCTTTAGCTTTGTCTTTTAGACGTAAAATAAACATCGTAGTTGTCGCATGATGATTCTTGTCTAGTGTATGCGCTTAGTTTTCTTATATCTATGCATAGTCCAATGCAAATGTGAATCTTGAATTTAAAGTCTCCGAGTCTATTTGATTTTTCGTATATATAGGTCGAAAGCAGTGAATTAACAATTTAACGTATAACTTATTATCTTAGATTGATCACCTTTTGAATCAGTGTCACCTTCAAGTCAAAAATCGAATTTTTTGCCGACAATTGGTTCTTCATGAGGAATAAGGTTACTTTATTCACACACAAATGTCTGCCTAATTTAAGTTCCACTAACAAAATACTAATTGATTAAAGAAATCAACCTTGCTAAGTGTGTATAAACTGGTCAAAAGTCTAAGCTTCCGCAACAAAAAGATTTTTTTTTTTAAATAAAAAAAAGAGAAAGAAAAGAAAAGAATCGGAAAGCTCTTTACAGCTCGAATATAAACTAGTATTATTTTGAATTTGTTTAAACGCCAGGACTTTAACTGTACTTTTGTCAAATGATTATTTTCATTCAAGGTAAATGATCAACTTGTAAGTATTAATTTCGCAAGTATATATATTTGTCAACGAGTTGTATCACAAATTTAAAAAGTTTTTCGCTATAGTTATAGCTTGTTTGGTCAAGCTTCTAAAATTTAAAAAGTATTTTATTCAAAAATATTTTTCATAAATGTACTTTCGGTGAAAAGTAGTTTATTTTTGGCTAATTAATTTATAAAATATTTTTGAGCAACAATTAGTGTTTGGCCAGGCTTTTAAAAGTTGTTTCTAATGGCATGTTTGGCCAAGCTTCTTTTGAGGCAAAAGCGTTTTTCTTTTTGTCAAAAGTGCATTTTTTTTCTTTCTAAAATTAAGGTATTTGACCAAGCTTTTGAAAGAAAAAAAAGTGCTTTTGAGGAAAAGCAGAAGCAGAAGCAGAAAAAGTAGCTTCTCGCCTAAAGTACTTTTTTGAAAAGCACTTTTGAGAAAAATACACTTAGAAGCAGCTTTTTAAAAGCTTGGCCAAACACTAATTATTGCTCAGAAATATTTTTCAATCAATTAGCCAAACACAAACTACTTGTCAGCAAAAGTACTTTGGAGAAAAGCACTTTTAAGAAAAAAACACTTCTCAAAATAAGCTGATTTTTGCAGCTATGCCAAACGGGCTATAAGTGCAAAAGTACTTTCAAAAAAGTGCTTCTCGGGTGAAGCTATTTTTTCTGCTTCTCAAAAATACTTTTTTTCTTTAAAAAAGCTTGACCAAATACCTTAACTTTGAGAAAAAAAAGAAGCACTTTTGACAAATAAAAAAACACTTTTGGCTAAGAAAAAGCTTGGCAAAACAGGCTATTAATGTTACTCCTACTTAGCCATAGTTTTTGTTGTCTTGGTGTATATATATATATATATATATATATATATATATACTATGAGCCCGTTTGGACATAAGAATTTTTTTATTTTTTTTCAAAAAAAGTTTACTTTAATTAGTGATGATAGACTATAATTACGCATTTTAGTCGCTTATTACACTCTAATTTACTGCACTTTAATTGAGTTCGAGCTTTAATCGGTAGTGTTGTTTTATGCCTTGTAGGAGTGATTCCGAGCTATATAGATGTTTTGAAATGAATTCAAGTGATTTGGAGCTTTGAAGTCTGAGTAGCCCAAGGAATTAAGTTGGGATCGTGTTTGGGGGTCAAATTTGATAGTTAAGAACAAACGAAGACTCGAGTAGGCATATTGCGTACTGTCTAGTAAAATATCCATTTGGGCTATATAATATATGGTTGGAAAGCTAACTCAAAGGGCTACACTTTCATGATTTACGTTTTTCCAAATTCCAAACGAAACAGGGTGAAAAATGCGGTCGAAACCTCGTCCGCGGACATGATGCGAACTGGGGCAGAAATTTTTCGATATGCGCGGCCGCGCTACTCCAGGCCTGAAAAACTGTCTTTTTTCGCGTAGGAGAAGGTATAATTATTTGGGCCCGACCCTACCTGGTATATATACATGAAAAAATGGTATTTTGAGCAAATTGGACATATTTTTGACAGAGATTCGACCTAAGGAGGCAGAGACACAATAGAAGCAAGGCGGAGAAATATTCTTCTACGAGTTTTTCCTTCCTCTTCCTATTTTTCATTGTTGGTTATGACTTTTAGTATTGTATTTTACATACTATTATGAATAGCTTATTTGTTATCTAGGGTTTTGATGGAACTTTTTGTAGGATAAATTCTTGTTATGTTTTTATATAATTGAGCCTTTGGATTTATCTACTTGTTCAACTACGTTATATTGTGGTTGGTTGAGGAGCTCTCAATCGACTGTGCCTATTTAGTGTGTATTACCCGGGAGAGAGTGCATATTTAGGTAGTTGTTGAACAACATCACTCCGACGTATGTGAGGAATCAATAACCAAGGGTTTTAAAGGTGGGATTAGGAATAACAAAACTTTGGGTGCGATCTAAGTGAGTTGTAATTAAAGCCAGCTAGCGTAACTCGGGAGAGTATGTCTAGTAAATTGTCGTAATTACTCGGGAGAGATTTACAGTAGTCAGAGCGCTCATGATCGGTAGAGAATATTTAGGCGAAATTATAGAAGACATAGCGGGAAAGATACCGACAACTGGGGAAATCATAATTCTAGACCTCCTTAATCTTTTCTCCAACCTGTAGTATCTTTCGTGTTAATTTACTATTTTAATTTGTTAGTTAGTTAGTTAAACACAAGAATCTTAATATCTATAAGTTATGAATTGTTCAAACTTGTATTCTTGGTGATAGTGAACAACTGTAGCTAAGTGTTAGTTCTCTGTGGGATTCGACTCCGGACTTGTAAACCGGAATATATTTGCAACGACCACTTAATCCTTTTTATAAGGCATAGTTGGGCGTGATCATTTGGACATAAGAATTTTCTCATTTTTTTTTCGAAATCAGTGTTTTGCCATAAAATTTCTATTTTCACTTGAAGAAATTTTTTGGAATTTTTCAAAAATTTGAAAAGCTCCAAAAAGCCTCTTTTAAAAATTTTCACTCAAATCACTGATAAACTTCAAAATCAACCCAAAATTATATTCATGTCCAAACACAAGTCTAATTTTCAAACACCATTTTTACTTTTACAATTTTTATGTCCAAAACGCCCACTTAATTGAAGAGATATGGCGCAGTTTGGTACTATGTTTGTTTCGGTTACAGAATATCAGGGGTTTATGTTGCCTTTCATACCTATTACTAATCTAAGGAGCAGCACCGAGGGATTGATTGACATCGGTTTAAATTAGAGATACTACATGATTTTTAATCATACTATATATATAGTTATATACAGGCAAAACGTTTTGAAATAATGTATGACGAAGAGTTCATATTTTGATATACATATAGGGGCATCGATTAATTCATATTTGTGCGCGTAAGGTTCATTAAAATGGAAAGCGTTCTCTTAAAAAAATTTATTCTCAAGACTAACCGTAAAAGTGGAGAATAACCATATTGGGCATCCGCTAGTAAAAGATAAAGCGAACGACGTTTTCGTGGACTTTGTTCCGCTAAATGAGTTTCCCACATCAGAAATTCGAAAGCCTTTTCTAATAATAACGCCAATAGATTTCCTTCTCTTCTAGCACTTGTCGTGGCCTGTGTGTCATACTCGATTTTTCATGTTTTTCTATGAATTTTTAGAGAAAATTAAGCCATTTTCCGTGCATTTGAATGTACATACGTAGCTAACTCAACTGGAATCCGTACAAAAAAACTAGAAACCATTTATTAGAGTCACTTATATGCCGAAGTGCTTGTCCTTATTAAGTAGTATATGACAAAATCTCTTGAATGGAGCTGCCAACTTTGGATTAATAGATTGCGACAAACAGAATAGTCAGAGATCTTGCAGAAATATTCCAAAATCAACTAAACCTTGTTCAGTCTCGGTTTCTTCTTTTTCTCTTTTTTCCTTTTACCTCTTAATTTTAGATTACCCGATCTGACTAGCCCGTTTGGACATAAGAACTTTTCACTTTTTTTAAAATAAAAAATCTCATTGTTTTTCGAAAATGGTTATATCCACCAACTTTCCACCATTCAACGTGGAATACTGTTGCTCACGGCCCACAAACGCCATATAATACAACACCTTTTGCTAAAGAAGCTAAGAGCCCCAAAAGCCTGCAATTCTTCTCTGTAAAGTGTAAGGTCCAAAGAGAGAGGATACAATATGGTATTACTTTTTAATACACTAAATAATATAGCAACTTGGCAAGTTGAACTTTTTGGAAATGAAATAGCACACAACCCCAACAGCAGTAGTTTATCTCTACATATTCCACTGGTGTTATTTTAGTTTATAGAAATATCCCAATCCGTGGCCATCAATCAGCATTCCCTTTTCACCGTATATCGTGCCAGCCTGAACATGCAAGATATATTCCATATTTTAGAGTTCATAAAACCTTAGATAAAAGGACAGTTGAAGAAAAGAAAATTCCAACGTATTGTTAAGATTTTTACAAATTAGAGATGTCATGTTAAACTCATCATTCTTAGCAATATTTAGATGGAATGCATGTATAAACGGTAGGATTGCATATAGATATTTCGTAACACGCAGCGGAAAATAATAATAATCCTAGACAAATTTTTTTGTGTTTAAAATTTATTTATATGTCAAAGATCGGATCTAAGACGTACCTGGTGAAGAGAGTCTCGTTTCAAAATTTCTTTGATAGTGCGAAGACTCTTTGCGTATCCATACTGAGACCGATCCTTGCTATAAACTCTTTGATCAATGAAACCCGTGAACAAATTGAACGAAATATTGTGTTTAAATTTTTCTCAGAAATCTCAACTCAATGGTAGAAGAACAATAAACACTTTTCTTGTAATTGTATTTTCTCTCTTAGATTTGTATTGTACTCTCACTTTCACAAAGTGATTTTTCTTCTAAAAAATTAGACAAATTTTCTTCTATCACCCTTTATATAGTATCACCTATAAACCCTATTCCTGTTTGGTTAGGGTAATGATTTACTTAGACTAATAGTTTATTCCAAAAATAAACTTTAATTGAATTTTATGAAAAATTGGAAAATCACGTTACGTAACTACCGAATCCATTCCTCCAACTCAGAGTTGGATTCTAGTCCATCCAACTTAACGTTGGATTCAGCTTATACTTCACATTACAATTCCAAATCAATCATTACAAAAGTTTTCCAATAAAAAACATATATCTCATTCCTAATGGGATTCACGTGCATGCCGCAGTCCTTTTTGGACTTTCACCTCCAATTCAAAATTGGTAAGGAAATTGATATTTATACATAACCTTTATATAAATTAACACTGTTTTATATTATATATATCACGTATATATATCAACTAAGAGATATAATTTGATTTTCTATTCTAAATAAAAAACTTCAATTTGTTCACAATATTAATTATATCCTATGTACTAGCAAACAATATAATAATATTTCATATGGACTAATAACTAAATTTATTTGATTAATTAAATTCTTTAATTTAATTATCAAATAATAAAGTAATTAATCCTTTAGCAAAGATCACAACACTCGTTAGTGTGCGACCCCATAGGTTCAATACTAAGCCGGTAGCAAATTGATCATATCAATATACTAATCAAGGATGGCGTCTAGCAACACTTCTTAACGACCGGATATATTGAAGTATACAATTTACTCTCAAGAACCAGTAGAAGAATAATGTAGTAATTCCTTCTGCCCTTATAGCTCTCGGTCACCCTAGGATATGGTTCAACTGTCAAATCCTTATAGGCGACCAACTATGTGTTCATGTCAAATATAATCGACCATCGAATGACCTAAGAATCTCTTTTCTTCTTTTCATTCAATTGCTCTGGCCAAGGTCTTAATTTGGTCGTTTATAATTCATGGCAACATGGAGCTTAAACTCATTACCAAGAGTTGATAGATTCCATCTTGTTCAATCACTAATTCTACAAGTATTTAATCGTACCCAATATCCTTTCGACTATCGCATTAGGGCCATATATAGGTGTCTAATATCAAAGCACAATAAATAACTTGTCAATTCCTGTGACGATCTCAAGTCAAAGGAAACTCTTACATCACATTTTTCAAGAGAATATCCTATTGACAGTTTATGGCAATTCTAACCATTAGCAGTTATCCAATGAGTCGGTTCAATGATCATATCTCCATGTGCATCATCTATCTATGTGATTTAGTTAATGAGATCAACTAATCCTTAACCAATAAAGACGATCACATAAATATTGATATAACCAGATTACTGATGTCCAAATTAATAATCCTATAATCAAGAACAAATTCTGATTAAATTATAAGAAACTTCACCCTCATTATCATGATCTCCATCACAATGTCAAGTCTCAAATTTAATCAAGGACCTTATCAAGTTAATCAAACAATGAATAATAACTATGATAAAAGAATATCAGATGCCATATATTTTATATCAAATAACGTTCACAAAATATGTTCAAATCATCAAATGCGAGATTAGATCTAGGGCATATTTACTATATCCCTAACAATCTCCCACTTGCACTAGATCCAGTCACTATTGTACTTCATTCACAATTTCCATTTGTGCTTGTCAAACCCCTTTGCACCAAGAGATTTAGTGAATGGGTATGGAGCATTTTCCATTCCATCAACCTTTTGAATCTTGACGTCTCCACGTCCAATAATTTCTCTTATCATGTGACCCCTTCGCAAAATGTGTTTGGATTTTTTGTTTGATCTCGGTTCTTTTGCTTGAGCAACGGCTCCTATGTTGTCACACAACAATGGAACTACATCTTCTATTGAAGGAACCACACCAAGTTCAGTTAAGAACTTTTTCATCCATACAACTTCCTTAGCAGCTTCACTCGCTGCTATATATTCTGCTTTAGTCATTGAATTATCTACTATAGCTTGTTTGGAACTTTTCCAACTCACTGCACCACCATTTAAGGTGAATAAATAACCAGAAATAGATTTGCTATCATCTCTATCTAAAGAAAAACCTTGCATCAGTATAACCTTCAAGTTTCAACTTAGAATCTCCATAAATGAGGAATTGGTCTTTAGTCCTTATTAAGTACTTAAGAATGGTCTTCACTACCTTCCAATGCTCCTTACCAAGATTTTCCTGATATCGGCTAGTCACTCCAAGTGCATAAGCCACATCAGGACGTGTACATGTCATGGTAAACATGATAGCTCCCACTGCACTAGCGTATGGGATCCTACTCATGCGTTCTTTCTCTTCAGGTGTTTTAGGACAATCCTCCATACTGAGAGTAATTCCAGTGCCTATTGGTAGATAACCTCTTTTGGAATTACCCATGTTATACCTCTTTAAGATGTTATCAATGTACAATGACTAGGAAATACCAAGCAGCTTCCTTGATCTATCTCAATAGATCTTTATTCCTAATATATAAGCTGCTTCTCTCAAGTCTTTCATGGAGAACTATTCTGATATCCAAATCTTGGTTCTTTGAAATGCTGGTATGTCATTCCCTATGAGCAATATATCATCAACATACAGTACTAAGAATATAATTATGCTCCTACTAACCTTTTTGTACACACAAGGTTCTTCTTCGCATCTAACAAAATATAACCTTTCAATTGTCTTGTTAAAGCGAATATTCCACTACAGGTTTTATATCATTTGAAGGTTCAACTAAAGTCCATACTTCATTTTACTTCATGAATTCCATTTCAGATTTCATGGCTTTTTGCCATTCCTTATAGTCAGAACCTTGTATCACCTCTTCATAGGTTTTATGACCATCATCATTATGATAAACTTCATTTGATACACCATCTTATACCTTTAGATTTAATCTAGTTTGTACATGATGTTCTCATGTAGACCTTCTACGAGGTGTTTGTACAACTTGTTCACCTTGTGCAGGATTTAGTTGTTGTTCAATTTGGTTTGGAACTGATACATTAACATGTTCTTGAACTTCAATCGTTGAAGATGGAAACTTCCTTGTCAACTTCAAAACATCCAATAAAGGTTCTTCAACTTGTGTCTCACGATCTTGATTTTGTGTTGATTCATTAGTTTCTTGAACTTCATCAATTTCTATTTCTCCACTATATTGTCCTTCCAAAATAAATTCCCTGTCCAAAAAGGTTGCTCCTCTAGCCACAAACACTTTATGGTTAGAAGGGTGATAGAAATAATATCTCATAGTTTCTTTGGGATACCCAATGAACCTACACTTATTAGATCTTGAGTCAAGTTTATCAGACTGCAGTCGTTTAACATAGGTTGGACAACCTCAAACTTTAATGTGTTTAAGGTTAGGCTTATGTCTTTTCCATATCTCATATGGTGTTGTAGAGACTGACTTAGCGGGAACTTTATGTCACGACCCAAATCTAAAACCCATCGTGATGGCGCCTATTGTGGTACTAGGCAAGCCGACCTTCCCAAAAATATTCCCATATTAAATAAAAAAGTGAGGTAAAGCTTCCCATATCAGGAATTTTCATAAAAATTCAAGTTAAACACAAATTTGAAACCAAGTCATGAGCGCCTAAGTACCTAAAAATATTACAGCAAATGTCTAAATGTCACTACAAAACGGAAGCAAAGGTAGAAGGAGTAAGAATGTCCTGCGGACGCTGGCAGCTACCTTGCAGTCTCCGACTCTCAAATTGGCCTGGACTCAACAATCACTGTGCTCAGACACACCTGGATCTGCACATGTAGTGCAGGATGTAGTATGAGTACAACCAACTCAGCAAGTAACAACAATAAATAAGGAATTGAGTAGTAGTGAGGAGTGATCGCGCCCAACTATGCCTTATATAAAAAAGACAAAGCGGTCATTGCATATATAATCCGGTTTATGCCTGGAGTCGAATCCACAGGGAACTAACCTATTTACTACAACTCTTAGTAATGCTAATGACAAGCTCAGATAATTTTCGGATTCAAGATTTTTATGAATAAACAGTGGAATTTCTTTAGCTAAGGTAAACTAGCAATAATCAAGATTGAAGATGAATTCAAATGTAGAAAGATCTAGGGTGTTGATTTCCCCAATTGTCAGATTAATTTTAACACTTTAGCTATAATCTCGCCGTAATACTCTATGAGAATTATGAGTTATGGGCTACCGTAATTATCTCTCGATCAATTACGATAATTTACTAGAAGTATTCTTTCGAACTACTCCAGCTAACAATTTATGCAACTCAGAATTATCCCACCAAAGCTTCGTTATTTCTAAGCCCACTTTTAAGTTCAAGTAATTAATATCTTCAATTACCCAAAAGTGGTGTTGTTCAACAAAAATCTAACCAAGTATTCTTTCTCAAGCAACACAAGGCAACTAGACACGATTAATCAAGGGCCCATTCAATTAATCACAATACAAAACATAGTTAAACAATCATAGAACAAACACAACTCGATTATGTCAAAATAGAGTCAAAACTTCATCCAACAATTGGTTCCATCAACCCTAGATTGAATGTTTAGCTACTCATACTAAAACAAAATAAAGCAATAATATGGTTCATGATTCACAATGCTAAGTAGAAAGAAGAAGAAGAAGAAAAACTCTAAAGAATGGCTTGATCTCCTATCACTTGTTCTTGCCTCCATTTATGTCTAAAACAAGCTTAAACTAACTTTTAGGCGAGTTTTGGGCTCTTATAGGTTTAGGTTAATTGCCTAGGAATTTACACTTTAGCCCCTGAAATCTGCCGCTATTAAACCCTCGACAGCGGTCGCGGTCTCAACTGCGGACTCGACCACGGGCGTGCACTGCCTTTCTGTTTTAAGCCGCGTTCCATCGCGCCCAGGTCCGCGGTCGCGGACCTAGCTTTTACATTTTTCTTTGCTTTTCGTTGCTGTTTTTCATCCGGGCTATCCTTGATTGGCCTTGTATGTACATAATTGACTCCAAAATGCTCTTTATCTTCCTCCTAGCTCGGAGTGGCTCCTGCAAAGCATAAAATTCTCAATTAGAGCATTTTGTAATCTTTTATCATTTAAACATCAATAAATTATGGTTAATTTAGAGTATAAATAGCGTCTACATTGCATAATATAGGCTACTATCAACACCCCACACTTAAACCATTGCTCGTCCTCGAGCAACAAAACCACAGTCTATAGGCCTAACTTCACTAAGCAACTTCCCTACATATCATACCAAGAATATTTCACAATGGTCAACTACATTAGCGTAACATCCACACCTCAAAAGTGGACTCTCTCTAGCCGCGCAATGTCCCTAACTGGCTTACTTACTCTAAGTCAGAGGCCTAGACCCTCCCTTTCATGAATCACGTGCCTGCTCACCACAAAAGAGACTTACTTCATAATCAATACAATTCGCACACACTGAAGACTTCAAATAAACAAGATTCACTCACCCTCAGAAAGAACATTCTTGTGCCACAGAAAATGCACCATATGCTTTCCCGTAGTGTACTACTCTACTAATCGAGCTCATTCAGTCTAGGATCAATTAGGACTTTATTTGGATGTAATGTAGGTTGTGGTTCAGGTAGGATACATTTATATATAGGAGTGACTACACCTCCCTAAGCACTTTAATACATATATTTTACATTCAAGCCAATACTTATGTCAAACCTCAATTCCACCTTTACATCAATATGTCATACCCCTGGCTTCTTTAAGCACAATTATATAATAAGCCACCACCATCAAAGACTATTTTTTTTCTTCTTTTCAATTCAGGTGGATTTTAGTATTGCTTCTCAACACAGTGCACCTTTATCCTTGTTTCCTCAGTTCCACTCAACAGCCAAACTAACCACCCCACACTTTAACTTTTACATATTTCAACACAATTCAAGTGCTTATAAGAGGTGATAAGGTTCAAATAGATGGAAATTCTAAAATAGGGTAAGGCTTGTAATGTGGTTGCCAAAGAAAACATGATTACAGTCTCAAAGGGGTTAACTATGGTATATAACAATTAGGTGGGTGGAACATGTATAGATATGGTTCAACAAAGAAATGCCAATATCACTTCCTATACCAAATAAGACTACCATTTCGCTTTGCAAATACACGGGGCAAGTTCTAGGCATTAAATGTTAGCACAGAATACACAAGGTCTCACACCACATGACTCAATCCAGTTTGGATCATCAGACACTCCGCTCATGGTACTTAAGCCAAATCAAGAACACACATTTTAATACTTTCTTGCAAGAGTCAACCAATGAGCGTAAGTGTCATACTAAAGTAGTATATATTCAAGGCACCATGAAATTAAGGGAGCCTATTTCAATTCTGTCCCTCGCCCATAAGTTCCTAAAAAATGATTTTTTTTTTATCTACACCCGGTTCAAATAAAACCCTTGGAAAAGAACCGTGGTTTAAAGAAAAACCAAGGGGGAGTTGATACACTACTACAAAACCAAAATCTTTTTTTTTTGTTCGACTTTAGTCCCTCAAGAAACCCGTCGAGTGGTGTCCATTGTCGGGCCAAGTTGATGTTAACTTAACAAACGAAACCACCAAATCAAATATATACATATACAACAACAACATACACATCATCCCCCACCCCACACTTAAAAAATTGGCATGTCCCCATGTCAAATAAATTAAAGCAGAGTAAGGTAAGGGGACTTCCCTGGTACTCAGTCCTGGTCGGAGACAATGCCAGGATCAATGTGACAAGCTCGTCCCAACTCCCTCAGCCAACCCATAATCTTCTTTTCAGAATTTGCACTTTGAGTAGCCAGAGCATCAACTCTAGTACCCAGGTTAGTGATCGAAGTGCGCACCCCTGCCATTTCCTGCTCCAAATCTGTCAGACGGGTACTCCGGCGGGCCTGAGATGGGCCTGCCTCATCAGAAATCTGCACCTGTGGCTGTGGGGGGGGGGGGGG
>ML242242.1:18805-79649 GCA_005239495.1 Nicotiana undulata
CTCCGGGGGGCCTGGGGGGGGCCCGCCCCCTAAAAAAACTGCCCCTGTGGGGGGGGGGGGGGGGGGGTGAGGAATGCATTTCCCCCTCCTGACCATCATCATCATCATCCGACTCCTCCGAGGTGTCATCATGAGCAGCTCCAGGTGCCACCGGGTCCTTCCCGATGGTTACTTTGCTTGCCCCGAACGCGACTTCCTTTTGCACCATCCCATCCATGTTGAGGTTTTCAGGAACTCTTGCCGCTCTGCACAGTCTGCTGACTAGAAAAGGAAAGTAGAATTCATTACTTCTTCTCGGTTGAGTGGAAGAACATTTCTTCCTGGATAAGCCGAGCCACATTGAAATCGTGGAAATTCACAAAACACCATATCGCTGCTGGCCTAGGTCTATTTACATTAGTGGTGTTGCTAGATGGCAGCAGACGCCTGTTGATAACGGCTAGCCAACACTTTTCCTCCTAAGTGAGGGATAATGAGTTCAGGATGCTCCTAGGGGTAATCCATACTAAGTCCTTTCCTGGAACACAAACGGTTTGTACGAATAGGTTCCAAGTGACAGGCTTTTGCTGGTATGTTTGGTAAAAATACTCAACCCCGTCGAAGGATGGCAACCTATACACTCGTCTGATGGCCTCAAGTAAACAATTCACCCTGGTTTGGCGCACCGTGACAACCCGATTCTCATGTTCTGGGCAATTAACATAGAATTCTCTAACAGGCATCATACTGCCATCCTCCGACCCCTCAAAGAAGATTTCGAGCCGGCGCCTCATCAATTCATGGTACATGTTTGGGCATTCCACCTGGAGCGCTGCCCTGTCAATGGCCCTTTTGACCGCAGGCTTCTTGGACGCCTTCTCACTAAACCTCTCTTGAGCTTTTCTGGACACAAACCGACTATGGTCAAATTGGCTCGAACTAGCCTATGCCCGAGCTCTAGAAGAACCTCCCGGTCCACTGGCCGAGGATCCTGTAGCACGTCTCTTCCTAGCGGGATTCATGATACCTGACAAAATAAGTTCCACTAATAGTAAGGGTGTGAATTATGTGAACCCAGGGCAGTTACTCAGACTTCACCCGCACGATAGTCACAATAGCATTTAAATCTCATTGGGGTAATACAACAAACACAATGTGCATATGGCTACAAATTAGCACAATTAACCCCATGGAGTTACCAATCCTCCCAAATCAACTACAATGGACTCACACACCCATCTCTACCACAATATACTTCTAAAACAAAAAAGTCATGATTTTTCCTACCCATTCTATACACTAGCAACTAAACAGAAGAAAACTTTACTCTAAAATCTCTACAAAAATATGAAAATAAAACTTACAAAAGAAAGAAAAGTTAAGAAGCATAGAGATAAATCATGAACTTACTTGATATTCTTGAACGATTGACGTTGGAACTTTGTTAATGGAGAGAGGAGGAAGAAGGAGAGATTTTTTTGGTAAGAAGAGGAAGATGGGGAAGGGGAATCGTGTGTTTGGGGATTTTGATGGGGAGAGGGAAAGTTAGATTAGGAAAAGGGTAAAAAGAATTGGGAGAGCGGGAGGGGTGGGAGTTTTTTTTAGGTTAGTGGGGTTTAGAAAAGAGAAAAAAATAAAAAAAATTACTTACCTGATGGAGCCTGACCGCGCCCAACTCCATGACCGCGGACGCTGGGCAGAAGTTCGTTGAACCGCGCCCGATCCGCGGTTGGAACAGCGGTCGCGGACGCGCAGACAGAAACTTGTGCAACCTCCGCGCCCAATCCGCGGTCGCGGACCTAAGGCATAAGTTCTCCCAATCATCGCGTGCGGTCCACGGTTGGGACCGTGATCGCGGTTCGGTGTTCCGAACCTTTTTTTCATATTCTTCACTTTTTTTACCTCTCCAGGGTTAGCTTTTGACCTCGACTCCTCCCGATGTGCACCAATCATTCCATGTACACTAATAATTTGGTTAGTATCGTTCACATCAAATACAACAACAAACAAAAGAAAAACAAAAGAAGATCAGGGGTTGCCTCCCAAGAAGCGCTTGATTTAACGTCACGGCATAACAAATTACAACAAAACATGGGTTGCCTCCCAGGAAGAGCCTGATTTAACGTTGCGGCACAACAGAATCTCTGATCATCACTCCTCATTCATGTACTGGGGCTCTTACAAAGTTACTACCACTCTATCCCCTTTTTCATCAGCCATTCCAAGGTAATGTTTCAACCTTTGCCCATTCACCGTGAACTTATTTGTCCTATCTTCTGATTCAATCTCCACAGCTCCACTTGAGAACATTTGCACCACTCTAATGGGTTCTGACCATCGGGACTTCAACTTACCCGGAAACAACCTCAATCTTGAGTTGTATAACAACACTAGATCTACGGGTTTGAAGTTACGATCCAAGATGTGCTTATCATGCATTAGTTTCATCCTTTCTTTGTATAGTATAACACTCTCGAATGCTTGGAACCTGAATTCCTCAAGCTCATGTAGCCCAGTGACTCTGTTGGTGCCCGCGGTCTCCATATCCAAATTGCGCTGACGCAATTCCCACAGTGCTTCATGTTTGAGCTCTACCGGAAGGTGGCATGCCTTCCCAAACACCAACTTGTATGGTGACATACCGATTGGAGTTTTAATTGCTGTGCGGTACACCCACAATACATCATCCAGCTTCTTCTCCCAATCGGTCCTTGTTGCATTCACTGTTTTTGTAAGGAAACTCTTAATCTCCCTATTGGACACTTCAACTTGCCGGCTTGTTTATGGGTGGTATGATGAGGCTACCTTGTGGCGAACTCCATACTTTTCCAACAGGCGTTCGAACGCTCTATTGCAAAAATGGGATCCACCATCACTGATTATAGCTCATGGGGTGCCAAAACGTGTGAAGATGTTTTTCTTTAGGAAACTTGTCACCCCTTTTGCATCATTGGTTGGGAGAGCCACCGCTTCGACCCACTTAAAGACATAGTCAACTGCAACCAATATATATTTGTTACCATATGAGCTAACGAATAGCCCCGCAAAGTCGATCCCCCATATGTCAAACACCTCCACCTCTTGAATTGTGGTCATCGTCATCTCATGACAACGAGATATGTTTCCTGTCCTTTGGTATTCATCACAGCTTTTGTCCCAAGCATGGGCATCCTTGAACATGGTAGGCCAATACAATCCCGATTCCAACACCTTTGTTGTTATTCGGACTCCTCCAAAGTGTCCACCATATGGTTAAGCATGGCAAGCCTGCAAAACAGAAAGTTGATTTTCTCGGGAATACACCTCCGGATAATGTTATCAGCACATATCTTAAACAGTAGAGGTTCATCCCAATAATAGGATCGACAATCACAGAAGAACTTTTTCTTTTGAATTGAGGAGAGATCATAAGGTACAACACCACTTTCCAAGTAATTAGCGATATCAGCATACCATGGTGCCTCCTCCATTGTCATAGCAAGTAACTGCTCATCCGGAAATGTCTCGGTGATATCTTCAACCTCTATTCTCTTTTCTACTCCTTCCAACCCCGAGAGATGGTTTGCCACTTGATTGTCCGTCCCCTTTCTGTCACAGATTCCAGGTCGAATCCTTGTAGCAACAGAACCCATCGAATCAAGCGTGACTTTGACTCCTTCTTTGCTATCAAGTACCTAATTGCTGCATGGTCAGTATAAACAATAACTTTTGAGCCAATTAAGTATGACCTGAATTTGTGGACGACAAACACTACAACGAGCATTTCTATTTCTGTGACAGTGTAGTTCAGCTGTGCACCACTAAGCGTCCTGCTTGCATAGTAAATCGGGTGCATCATTTTATCCTTGCGCTGCCCCAAAACTGCTTGATAGCATAATCACTGGCGTCGCACATGAGTTCGAATGGTTGCTACAAGTTGGGTGCAACAATGATGGGTGCAGTCACCAATCGCTTCTTCAGCTCCTCAAAGGCTAACCTGCAATCAGCAGAAAACACAAAGGGCTGGTCTTTCAAGCAGCTTACATAAGAGGTTAACCATCTTAGAGAAATCCTTAATGAACCGCCTATAGAACCCGGCGTGTCCAAGGAAACTTCTCACTGCCTTTACCGAAGTGGGTGCCGGAAGCATCTCAATCACATCAACTTTGGCATGGTCAACTTCAATTCCCTTTTTGGACACTCTATGCCCCAACACTATTCATTCTTGTACCATAAAATGGTACTTCTCCCAATTCAGCACCAGATTTGTCTCCACACATCTTTTGAGAACTCTTTTTAGGCTATGAAGACAATCTTGGAATGAATCCCCCACCACGGAGAAATCATCTATAAACACTTCCATAGTTTCCTCAACCATGTTAGTAAAAATGGCTAGCATGCACCGTTGGAATGTGGCGGGTGCATTGCAAAGTCCAAAGGGCATTCTCCAAAAGGCAAAGATGCCATACGAACAAGTGAAGGACGTTTTCTCTCTATCTTTCGGGGTTATTGAGATCTGTTTATACCCCGAGTATCCGTCCAAGAAATAGAAGTGGGATCGCCCCGCTAACCTGTCCAACATTTGGTCAATGAAAGGCAAGGGGAAATGGTCCTTCCGGGTGGCTGTGTTCAGTTTCCGATATTCCATGCAAATCCGCCACGCCGTGACTTTACGAGTTGAGATCAACTCATTCTTTTTATTTTGTACGACCTTCATTCCTCCCTTTTTCGGCACACACTGGATAGGACTGGCCCAATGGCTGTCAGAGATAGGGAAGATCATACCCGCATCCAGCCACTTGATCACTTCCTTTTTCAGCCGTCGTTGATGTTCCGTGGAATGTTTGTGCCCCTTTTCCAGAAGAACCTTGTGCATGCAGAAGGTTGGGCTGATACCCTTTATCTCTTCCATGGTCAAACCAATGACAACCTTGCATTCTTGCAATACCTGCAATAATTGTTCTACTTGCGCAGCTAGCAAACCACATAATATAATAACATGCAAAGTAGAATTGGGACCCAAGAAAGCATACCTGAGGTGGGCTGGAAGAGGTTTCAAGTCCAGTTGTGGTGGTTCCTTTATTGATGGTTTTGCAGGTGGTGTCGCTATCTCTTCTAGACATAGGGGCTCAAACTGAGGTTCCCTTTTCCATAATCCTTGACCATCGAGGGCCATGACCCTTTTTGCCAATCCTTCACCGTCCATCTTTTCTAAATTCGTCAAGCAGGCTCCCAATGGATCCTTGACATTCAGGGTCTCATCCTCTTCTTGCACTATCACATCCACGACCTCCACTAGTGAGCAGTTTGAAATTTCACTGGGTCTCCTCATGGATTGTTGAACATTGAATATTATTTCTTCATTGTTCAACCTCATTTTTAGTTCTCAAGTCTCATAGTAAGTCAATGCTCTCTCAGTGGCTAAGAATGGCCTTCCCAAAATAATGGGTATCTCCTCATCTTCATGGCAGTCCAGAATAACAAAGTCTGCAGGGAATACAAATTTCCCCACTTGCACCAGCACATCATCAAGAATTCCTGTCGGTCTTTTAACCGTGCGATCAGCCAATTGCAGCAACATCGAAGTCGGCCTAGCTCTTCCAATGCCCAAATTTGTACAGATTGCCAAGGGAATCAAGTTTATGTTGGCTCCCAAGTCACACAATGCTTTTGCAAAAGCATAAATCCCAATAGTACACGGGATAGTGAAGATACCTGGATCAGACACCTTTTGGGCCATAGGTCTTGTCACCATCGCGCTGCAGGTCTGTGTCAGAGTTACAGTGGCCAGGTCCTGGAAGTCAAATTTCTGCGACATCAGGTCCTTCATCGTCTTTGCATACCTTGTCATTTCCCTCAAAGTATCCATTAGTGGAATATTCAATTGAATCTGGTGAAGCATCTCCATGAATTTCTTGTATTGATCATCTTTCTTTTGTTTTGCCAATCTCTGAGGGAATGGTGCACGAGTCACTCTTTGTCCACTGCTTGATGGAGTTTTTTTGTTGGAAGCTTGTGGCACAAGAGGTACCACCTGTTCTAAGACTTGTTCACCTTCTTTTGCTTTACCCTTGTCAACCTGTGCCTATTCAACTACCACTTCAGTGAGTTCTGTTGATTCATCTGCCTCTACTGTAACTGGAGTGGATGGCGTAGTCTCTCTTCTAGATTTAGCAACTTCTTGCTCTCTGTCTAAATCTCTCCCATTCTTGAGACTTACTGCTATTAGCTGATTTGGGTTTTGCTCTTTTGGGTTAATATTTGTGTCTGCCGCAATGTTTCTTGGGGGCGGTTGCTTAAGGCCATGGACAGTTGTCCCAGTTGAGTTTCAATGCCTTTAATTGCTGAGTCATGTGCTGCTAATTTTTCTTGCATCTTACCATTTTTTCCAATGAGTTGTTGCAGCATGCCCCTGATTTCTACCATATTGTTGTCCTGCTGTTGATGAGGTGGTTGGTATGCCATCTGTTGTTGGTGCTGCTGTTGATAGCCCTATTGCCTTTGATATGTCACAACTTGGCCTTGGGGCAGTACACCTACGGGTTGTGGCATGTTGGGTCTGTACTGCTGGTTTGGTGCTGGCCCCCATTGTTGTCCTCCTTGCCTTTGACCCCCAAATATTGTTGGCAAAATTCATGTCTTCTCTGAAGCCCTGGTTGTGATTCTCTCCACTCCATGAGCACACATAAGACTGAATTATGCACGGGGTACACAATCCTCCATTTGTTTTATCAACAGTATGCACTTGCTTTGTACCCATCTCGTCAATCTTCTTCGTTAGTAGGCTCATCTGTGTCATGAGCGTGGCTATGTTCTCTACATGTGAATTGTTTGGGTCAAGAGGAACAGAATTGGTGTCATACCTCTAGTCATCCAGCCTGAATTCTGAGCCATCTTATCGAGAAGAATCTTGCACTCTGTGAATGTCTTGCTCATAAATGCACCCCAGGTAAAACATCTACATTGGCTTTCAAATTGTCTGCCAAACCCATGTAGAATCTCTGTCCAAGCATCTGGTCTTGAATGCCATGGTGTGGACACTTCACTAACATCCCTTTGAACCTCTCCCATGTCTCCTGCAAGGTTTCAGTGGGTTTCTTCTTGTACTATAATATCTCATCAATCTGTCTTGCAGTCTTGTTGGGAGGATAAAACTTGTTTAGGAATTGCTTGACTAATTCCTCCCAAGTTGCAATGGAATTTATTGGGAGCGAATTCAGCCAAGTCTGAGCCTCTCCAGTCACAGAGAACGGAAACAGTAATAGCTTGATGGCTTCCAGAGTCACATTTGGCTGCATTTGGGTCACACAAATTGACAAGAAATTTTTCAAATGTTGATGTGGATCTTAAATGTGTGACCCGGAGAACAATCCCTTATTCTGCAACAGATGCAACATGTTGTTGGTGATCTGGAATGTCTCTACTTGTATCTGGGGCACATCAATGGCGGTGGCCAGGTTGTTAGCAGTTGGTTGTGCCCAATCATAAAGATTAGCTTATGGAACAAGAGGTGCCCCCACTCCATTATTTGGATCAACCCGGTTTTTCCGATTGTTCGCATCGATGTTATCCACGTTGTCCATTTCAATTTCGAGTTGATGTTTTTGTTGTGACTGTTTGTTCTTCTTGTTGGAACGGTTTAATGCCCTGAATGTTTTCTCGGGGTCTGAGAGTCCTTCGAAAAGTTCACCAGTCCGCGAAGAGCTTCTAGGCATACACCTGAGTCATAGGAGAGTTCAAACGTGAGAATTTCAATGGAAAAATTTCTAACACCGTAGAAAATTGATCTAAACTAAATATCCTAGAAATTCTTCTAATTTGTAATTATTAACACCGTTAGTTCCCCGAAAACGACACCAAAATTTGATCACTCCCAATTATTCCTTATAAAAAGGACAAAGCGGTCGCTGCAAATATAATCTGGTTTAAGTCCGGAGTCGAATCCACAGGGAACTAACCTATTTACTACAACTCTTAGTAATGCTAATGACAAGCTCAGATAATTTTTGGATGCAAGATTTTTATGAATAAACAATGGAATTTCTTTAGCTAGGGTAAACTAGCAATAAAACTAGCAATAATCAAGATTGAAGATGAATTCAAGGGTAGAAAGATCTAGGGTGTTGATTTCCCCAATTGCCGTATTAATTCGTAACTCTTTATCTATAATCTCGTCGTAATACTCTATGAGGATTATGAGTTATGGGCTACTGTAATTATCTCTCGATCAATTACGATAATTTACTAGAAGCATTCTTTCGAACTACTCTAGCTAACAATTTATGCAACTCAGAATTATCCCACCAAAGCTTCATTATTTCTAAACCCACTTTTAAGTTCAAGTAATTAATCTCTTCAATTACCCAAAAGTTGTGTTGTTCAAAAACAATCTAACCAAGTATTATTTCTCAATCAACACAAGGCAACTAGACACGATTAATCAAGGGCCCATTCAATTAATCACAATACAAAACGTAGTTGAACAATCATAGAACAAACACGACTCGATTATATCAAAATAGAGTCAAAAATTCATCCAACAATTGGTTCCATCAACCCTAGACTGAATGTTTAGCTTCTCATACTAAAACAAAATAAAGTAATAATATGGTTCATGATTCACAATGCTAAGTAGAAAGAAGAAGAAGAAGAAACACTCTAAAGAATGGCTGATCTCCTATCACTTGTTCTTGCCTCAATTTATGTCTAAAACAAGCTTAAACTAACTTTTAGGCGAGTTTTGGGCTCTTATAGGTTTAGGTTAATTGCCTAGGAATTTACACTTTAGCCCCTGAAATCTGCCGCTGTTAAAACCTCGACAGCGGTCGCGGTCTCAATCGCGGACTCGACCGCGGGCGTGCACTGCCTTTCTGTTTTCAGCCGCGTTCCATCGCGCCCAGGTCCGCGGTCGCGAACCTAGCTTTTACATTTTTCTTTGCTTTTCCTTGCTCTTTTTCATCCGGGCTATCCTTGATTGGCCTTGTATGTACATAATTGACTCCAAAATGCTCTTTATCTTCCTCCTAGCTCGGAGTGGCTCCTGCAAAGCATAAAATTCTCAATTAGAGCATTTTGTAATATTTTATCATTTAAACATCAATAAATTATGGTTAATTTAGAGTATAAATAGCGTCTACATTGCATAATATAGGCTACTATCAACACCCCACACTTAAACCATTGCTCGTCCTCGAGCAACAAAACCACAGTCTACAGGCCTAACTTCACTAAGCAACTTCCCTACATATCATACCAAGAATATTTCACAATGGTCAACTACATTAGCGTAACATCCACACCTCAAGAGTGGACTCTCTCTAGCCGCGCAATGTCCCTAACTGGCTTACTTAATCTAAGTCAGAGGCCTAGACTTTCCTCCCTTTCATGAATCACGTGCCTGCTCACCACAAAAGAGACTTACTTCATAATCAATACAATTCGCACACACTGAAGACTTCAAATAAACAAGATTCACTCACCCTCAGAAAGAACATTATTGTGCCACAGAAAATGCACCATATGCTTGCCCGTAGTGTACTACTCTACTAATTGAGCTCATTCAGTCTAGGATCAATTAGGACTTTATTTGGATGTAATGTAGGTTGTAGTTCAGGTAGGATACGTTTAGATATAGGAGTGACTACACCTCCCTAAGGTTTATGTCTCAAACAAGCTTAAACTGACTTTTGGGCTCTTATAGATTTAGGTTAATTGCCTAGGAATTTACACTTTAGCCCCTAAAATCTGTCGTTGTTAAACCCTCGACCACGGTCGCGGTCTCAACCGTGGACTCGACCGCGGTCGTGCACTGCCTTTATGTTTTCAGCCGCATTCCATCGCGCCCAGGTCCGCGGTCGCGGACCTGGCTTTTACAGTTTTCTTTGCTTTTCCTTGCTCTTTTTCATCCGGGCTATCCTTGATTGTCCTTGTATGTTTATAATTGACTCCAAAACACTCTTTATCTTCCTCCTAGCTCGGAGTGGCTCCTGCAAAGCATATAATTCTCAATTAGAGCATTTTGTTATCTTTTATCATTTAAACATCAATAAAGTATGGTTAACTTAGAGTATAAATAGCGTCTACATTGCATAATAGAGGCTACTATTAACGAGCTATACAGAACAGTTCAATTGATAATTTTCACAGTTAAGAGCAAACATGAGTAAAAGATCAGTTTTATAGTTACTATTTCCAGCAAGACAAATATTAGCTAAATGCAGCAGTAATGAAATAGATAAAACCTCACATGCACTGCCACTCAATCTTCAATGACTCGACACTCGACTCTCATCTCTCAATGCACACGCTCAATCGGTACATGCGCTCACTGGGGTGTTCAAACTTTGGAGGGCTCCTACAACCAAATCGCTAATCTGCACGGACAACTCACGTGCTTCGCGGGCAACTCACGTGCTATAATATCATATCAAGGCACACACGGACAACTCACGTGCCACCATATCACATAAAATTCTGCACGGACCACTCATGTGCTAAGGTACAATACCTCACAACCAGGCCCTTGGCCTTGCTTAGTCATGTACCTCGCTAGTCTCACAGCTCTCAATACAGAAAGGAAAAACAACTCAAATCAAAATTACAGTGTATCAGCAAGGACATAGCAGAGACTGAGGTAAACATGTACAAGAATCACTATGACTGAGTATAACTACCATGAGCAGGTATAAAGCCTAAGCAGGATTTCTAACATGAATGCAGTCAAGTTCTAGTAGACAAGAATGCATATAAACATAAATAAAGGCTATTAGACTTCACAGCCTCCCGGGACGTACCAAGTCTCAATCCCTCACGGTGTACACCCACACGCCCGTCACCTAGCATGGGTGTCACCTCCAAACAGTCACGTTATACCAAACCTGGGGTTTCATACCTCAAAGCCAGATTTAAAACCGTTACTTACCTCAACAACGTAGAAATCCTACTCCGGGACGGCCTTTCCTCTCTAACCATCCTCCAAATGCTATGAATCTATTCACAACCAGCACAATACCATCAATATACGCTAATGGAATGAATTCCACAAGCAAAACTATCAAATTAGACCCCGAACCTGAAATTGGCTCAAACCCAGCCCCTGGGCCCACGTCACAAAATACGACAAAAATTACAAAACTAGAAAGCCCATTCACTCACGAGTCCATTCATATGAAATTTACCAAAATCAGACACCGTTTGACCTCTCAAATTCACCCATCAAACTCTCTAAAATCCTAAGCCCTAACCCCTAATTTAACCCCTTTCCACTAATTACATGATTAAACAACGAGAAATCACCATATATATATATGAGTATTAGAGCTCAAGCAACTTACCTCAATGAAAACCCCTTGAATCTCCCCCAAAAGCTCCAAAACCGACTGAAAATGGTGGAAAATGGACCAAATTTCGCGAATTGTGCTATTTATACTTTATGCCCAGGTTTTCACATTTACGACTTCATTTCCGCGCCTGCGGGACCTCACATGTGGTCAAATTTCCGCACCTGAGAGAACCACTTAAGTCCTCAACTTCTGCACATGCGCCCTAGATCTCGCACCTTCGGACGCGCACTTGCGCAACATTTCCGCACCTGCGGACTCAACCTTTGCCTCCTTAAGCCATATTTGCGGAGCCCTTCTCGCACCTACGGGCCCGCAGATGCGCATCTCCAATCGTACCTGCGTTCACCCCAAGGTATACCCATCTCCACATCTACGCATCCCCATCCGCATCTGCGACATCGCACCTGCGAAAATTCCGTCGCATGTGCGATTACACCATCAACAACCCACTTCAACGACTCTCAATTCTCCAACTTGATCCATTAACCACGCGAAACAGATCCTAGGTCCTAGGGACCTCAACCAAACATACCAACACATCCTATAACATCATACAAACTTAGTCGAGCCTTCGAATCACTCAATACAACATCAAAATACCAAATTACCCTCGAATTCAAGCCTAAGAACTTCTAAACTTCCAAATTCCGCAAACGATGCCGAAACCTACCAAACCTTGTCCTAATGACCTCAAATTTTACACACACATCACAAATGACTCTACAAACCTACCCCAAATTCTTGAATTCCATTCCGACCTCGATATCAAATTTTCCACTACCGACCAAAATCGCCAAATTTCTAACTTTCGCCAATTCAAGTCTAATTATACTATGGACCTCCAAATTACATTCCAGACGCTCTCCTAAGTCAAACATAACCTAACAGAGCTTACTGAACCATAAAAACCCAATTTCGGGATTGTTTACCCATAAGTCAACGTTCGGTACTTTTTCCAACTTAAGCTTCCTAATAAGAGACTAAGTGTCTCATTCCACTCCGAAACCACTCCGGACCCGAACCAAACGACCCCATACAATACAATGCAGTTGAATAACACCTAAAGGAGCAAAAATGGGGGAAATGAGGCTATAACTCACGAAATGACCGACCGGGTCGTTACATCCTCCCCCTTTTAAACAAACGTTCGTCCTCGAACGAGTCTAGAAACATACCCAGAGTCTCAAATATGTGTGGATATATGCTCCGCATCTCCCGCTCATTCTCCTAGGTAGCCTCCTCCACAGGATTACCCCTCCACTGCACCTTCACTTACGCTATGTCCTTTGACCTCAACTTTAGAATCTGCTGATCCAAAATAGCCCCTGGCTCCACATCATAAGTCATATCACCCTCCAACTGAACCATGCTGAAGTCCAAAACATGGGACATATCGCCAAAATACTTTCGAAGCATGGAAAATCGGATGCACACTCGACAAGCTGGGTGGCAAAGCAAGCTTGTAAGATACCTCCCCAACCATAAAAAGACACATCACGAACCTTTCTGTCCGAATAGCTTTTCTGCCTAGAATGCATGGTGCGAAGGCAATCCTGAATCATTTTCACCTTATCTAGGCATCCTGAACCAAGTCTGTACCCAAGAGCATAACCTCACTCGGCTCAAACCATCCTACCGGAGATCTATACCTCCTCCCATACAAAGCCTTATATGGAGCCATCTGAATACTCGACAAATAACTATTGTTATATGCAAACTCCGCGAGCGGTAGAAATCGGTCCCATTAACCCACCAAAGTCAATGACACACGCGCACAACATGTCCTCCAATATTTGAATAGTGCACTCGGACTATCCGTTCGTCTGAGGGTGAAAAGTTGTGCACAAATCAACCTGAGTACCTAACTCTCATTGCACAACCCTCCAAAACTGCGATGTAAACTGAGTACCCCTATCTGAAATGATGGAAACTGGAACACCATGCAGGAAAACAACCTCTCGGATATAAATCTCAGCCAACCGCTTTGAAGTGTAAGTAGTACCAACATGAATGAAGTGCATAGACGTGGTTATCCGATCCACAATAACCTAAATAGCATCGAACTTCCCAAAGTCCGTGGGAGCCCAACTACAAAGTCCATGGTGATCCGCTCCCACTTCAACTCCGGAATATCTAATCTCTGAAGCAAGCCACCCGGTCTCTCATGCTCAAACTTAACCTGCTAACAGTTGAGGCACCCCGCTACAAACCCAACTATATCATTCTTCATCTGCCTCCACCAATAGTGCTATCTCAAATCCTGGTACATATCTGCGGCACCCATAGGGATGGAATACCGCGAGCTGTGGGCCTCCTCAAGAATCAACTCCTGAAGCCCATACACATTAGGCACACATATCCGGCCCTGCATCCTCAACACACCGTCATCACCAATAGTCACATCCCTAGCATCACCTCGCCGGACCCTGTCCTAAAGAACGAGCAGGTGGGGGTCATCATACTGACGCTCCCTAATACGGTCATGAAACGAAGACCTGGAGACCACACAAGCCAATACCTTGCTAGGCTCCGAAATATCCAACCTCACCAGATGGCCTGCTAAGGCCTAAACATCCAATGCCAAGGGTCTCTCTGCTGCTGAGAGATATGTTAAACTCCCCAAACTCTCCGCCCGACGACTCAAAGCATCAGCCACTACATTGGATTTTCCCGTGTGGTACAAAATAGTGATATCATAGTCCTTAAGAAGCTCTAACCATCTCCGCTGACGTAAATTAAGATCCTTCTGCTTGAACAGATGCTGCAGACTCCGGTGACTAGTATAGCTCACAATGAACCCCGTACAAATAATGACGCCAAATCTTCAAGGCGTGAACAATGGCTGCTAACTAAAGATCAGGAACAAGATAGTTCTTCTCATGGGTCTTCAATTGGCACGAGGCATAGGCAATCACCCTACCCTCCTGTATCAAAACACATCCAATGCCGATCCTCGAGGCATCATAATACACGGTATAAGAACCTAAATTTGATGGCAGAACTAACACTGGACCTGTGGTCAAGGCAGTCTTGAGCTTCTGAAAGCTCTCCTCACACTCATCTGACCACCTGAATAGAGCACCCTTTTGGGTAAATTTGGTCAAGGGCGATGCAATAGATGAAAATCCCTCAACAAAGCGACGGTAATAACCCGCCAAACCAAGAAAGCTCCTAACCTCCGTGGCTGAGGACGGTCTAGGCCAACTCTGCACCGCCTCTATCTTCTTTGGATCCACCTGAATACCCTCACTGGACACCACATGCCCCAAGAATGCTACTGAACCGACCCAAAACTCACACTTGGAGAAACTTGCATAAAGCTTCTCCTCCCTCAATCTCTATAATACAATCGTCAAATGCTGAGTATGCTCCTCTTGGCTACGATAGTATACCAGGATGTCATCAATGAATACAATAGTGAAAGAGTCCAAATAGGGTTGGTATATACTGTTCACTAAATGCATGAGCATTGCTGGGGCATTGGTCAACTCAAAAGACATCACCAAGAACTCATAATGGCTATAACAGGTCTTGAAAGCTGTATTAAGAATATCCGAATCCCGAATCTTCAGTTGGTGATACCCGGATCTCAAATCAATCTTAGAGAACACCCTCGCTCCCCGAAGCTGGTCAAATAAATCATCAATACGAGGAAAAGGATACTTGTTCTTGATTGTGACCTTGTTCCACTGCCTGTAATCAATGCACATCCTCATGGAACCATCCTTCTTCACAAATAGAACTGGTGCATCCCAAAGTGACACACTAGGCCTAATAAACCCCTTATCAAGGAGTTCCTGAAGCTGATCTTTCAATTCATTCAACTTCGCTGGTGCCATACAATACGGTATAATAAAATGGGCTGAGTTCCCGACACCAAATTAATACCAAAGTCAATATCCCTATCAGGCGGAATGCCCGTCAGGTCTACAGGAAACTCACGTACTACCAGAACAAAATCAATGGTTGGAGTCCCTGCACTAACATCCCTCACAAAAGGCAAATAAGATAGGAAAACCTTCTCAACCATACACTGAACCTTTAAGTATGAAATCATCCTACTTGCTACATAATCTACTGAACCGCTCCACTCAACTCTCGAAAATCCCGGAATCGCCAACGTCACGGTCTTAGCGTGACAATATAGAACATCATGGCATGGAGATAACCAATCCATACCCAATATCACATCAAAGTCGACCATACTGAGCAATAAAAGGTCCACTAGAGTCTCCAGACCCTGAATAGTCACCACACATGTCCGATATACATGGTCTACAACAATAGTATCGCCCACAAGAGTAGATACATGAACAAATGAAACTAAAGACTCACGGGGCATATGTAGAAAATGAGAAAAATATGAGGAAACATATGAATATGTGGAACCAGGGTCAAATAATACGGAGGCATCTCTGTGACAAACTGAGACAATACATGTAATGTCACCATAAAAAGCAATAGCATCTAGTCTGGCTGGAAGGGCATAGAAAGGGGCCTGGCCACCCCCTGATATGCCTCTCCCTCTCGGGCGACCCCTAGCTGACCGGGCTCTACCCCTCACTAGTTGGGATCCACCCCTAACTAGCTGGGCGGGCGGTGGAGGAACTTGTGCTGGTGCCATCAGCCGTGTACCCCGCTGTGGAGTACCACTCAATAAACTAGGGCAATCTCTCATAATGTGACCAAAATCCCCGCACTCGAAATAACCCCTCCTCTGACGAAACTGCTGCTCATGATGCCCAAAAGAACTACCCGGAGATACTTGAATGGATGGGGCATGATGAGAACTCTGTGCTGGTAGTGCACTGAATGATGATTGACCCTGCTAATGACCATGAGAACCATGGCCAGATGATGCACCACGGTGAAATGGACGAGCTGTCTGAGCCTGTTTGAAATGACGACCTCTACCGTGCTAAAACTGACCCCCATGAGGAGCATTACTGAATCCACCCTGTCCACGAGGCCTCGTGGCCTTCCTCTCAACTATCTCCTCACCGCGAACCATCTAAATCTATCGAGCAATGTTGACAATCTCATCAAAAGTAGCACCAGATACCCCCTCTCTGGTCATAAGCAGTCGTAACTGAAAAGTGAGACCATCTATAAGCCTCATGATCCTCTCCCTACCTGTGGGAACCAACAGATAGCATGACCGGCCAACTTCGAGAATCGCATCTCATACTTTGTCACAGACATATCCCCTTGGCGAAGCTACTCAAACAGTCTACGCAGCTCCTCTCAGCAGGACCGAGGCACAAACTTCTCCAAAAAGACCACGGAGAACTACTGCCAAGTGAGGGGTCCTGCGCCAACAGGACAACGCCTCTCATAAATCTCCCACCATCTGAGTGCAGCCCCGAAAAACTGAAAAGTAGTGAATGAGACCCCACAAGTCTCCAAAATACCAATTGTACGGAGTATCCTCTGACACATTTCCAAGAAATCCTGGGTATCCTCTCTCTGTGTGCCACTGAAAGGTGGAGGCTGGAGTCTCCCAAACCTCTCCATCCTACACTGATCGTCCTCAGGCATAGCAGGAACTACATGTTCCCGAGCAGCTACAACCCGCTGGGCTGGTGATTCCCTCGGTGTTTGAAGTCCCTAAACAACCTGCTCCGGTGTGCGGGCAGCGGGGATCTGAGTGCCTCCCTTGGCCTAAGTAGTAGTTACGGTCGTAGAAATAGAGACCGCCTGAGCAAGGCCAGTATATACTGATAACATCTGAGCTAGGGCCTCTTAAAGGCCAGGGATCACAATAGGCGCATGTGGTGCCTGAGCTGGTCCCGCTGGAACATCTACCACGGGGACGTGATCCTGATCTGGAGAAACTGGGGGATCTGCAGCTACTGCCCCAGCTGCTGTGCGGACGGTGTCTCTGCTCCTACAATGGCCTCTACCGCGGCCTCACCCTCTCGTGGCCCTGGCTGGTGGTACTGGTGGCTGGCCCTCCTGACCGGTAGCACGAGTCCTCATCATCTGTGAGAGAATGAAACAACAATATTTAGTTACCGGAATAAACAGATTCACACGACAAGAATCCAAGAATGTGAAATTTTTCCTAAGGGTTCTGTAGCCTCTCGAAGATAAGTACAGACGTGTCCGTACTGATCCGCAAGACTCCACTAACCCGCTCATGACTCGTGAGACCTATGTAACCTACACTCTGATACAAACTTGTCATGACCCAAATCTAAAACCCGTTGTGATGGCACCTATTGTGGTACTATGCAAGCCCACCTTCTCCAAAAATATTCCCAGATTAAATAAAAAGAGTGAGGTAAAGCTTCCCATATCAGGAATTTTCATAAAAATTCAAGTTAAACACAAATTTGAATCAAAGTGCGGAAAACGAGCCCCAAACATCGGGGTGTCACCAAGTCGTGAACGTCTAAGTAACTAAAACTATTACAACAAATATCTAAATGTCAGTACAAAACGGAAGGAGAGGTAGAAGGAGTAAGAAGGTCCTGCGGATGCTGGCAGCTACCTTGTAGTCTCCGAATCTCAAATTGGCCTGGACTCAAAAATCACCGTGCTAAGACACACCTGGATTTGCACATGTAGTGCAGAGTGTAGTATGAGTACAACCAACTCAGCAAGTAACAACAATAAATAAGGAATTGAATAGTAGTAATGATCTATACAGAACGATTCAATTTATAATTTTCATAGTTAAGAGCAAACATGAGTAAAAGATCAGTTTTGTAGTTACTAATTCCAGCACTACGAATATCAGCTAAATGCAGCAGTAATGAAATAGATAAAACCTCACAGGAACTGTCACTCAATCTTCAACGACTCGACACTCGACTCTCAACCCTCAATGCACACGCTCAATAGGTACCTGCGCTCACTGGGGGTGTTCAGACTCCGGAGGGGCTCCTATAGCCCAATCGCTAATCTGCACGGACAACTCATGTTCTGCACAGACAACTAACGTGC
Organism: Nicotiana undulata; assembly: GCA_005239495.1. Classification (NCBI taxonomy): domain Eukaryota; kingdom Viridiplantae; phylum Streptophyta; class Magnoliopsida; order Solanales; family Solanaceae; genus Nicotiana; species Nicotiana undulata. Next base: position 37,054 of record ML242242.1, read on the forward strand.
TATAATATCATATCAAGGCCCCCACAGACAACTCACGTGCTACCATATCACATAAACATCTGCACGGACCACTCACGTTCTAAGGTACAATACTTCACAACCAGGCCCTCGGCCTTGCTCAGTCATGTACCTCTCTAGTTTCACAGCTCTCACTACAGAAAGGAAAAACATCTCTAATCAAAGTATTACAGTGTATCAGCAATGAGATAGCAGAGACTGAGGTAAACATGTACAAGAATCACTATGATTGAGTATAACTACCATGAGTAGGTATAAAGCCTAAGCAGGATTTCTAACATGAAGGCAATCAAGTTCTAGCAGACAAGAATGCATATAAACACAAATAAAGGCTATTAGACTTCACAGCCTCTCGGGAGTACCAAGTCTCAATCCCTCACAATGTACACACACACTCCCGTCACCTAGCATGGGTGTTACCTCCATACAGTCACGTTATACCAAACTTCGGGTTTCATACCCTCAAAGCCATATTTAAAACTGTTACTTACCTCAACATCGTAGAAATCCTACTCTGGGACGGCCTTTCCTCTCGAACCGTCCTCCAAATGCTCCAAAAATATTCACAACCAGCACAATACCATCAATATATGCTAATGGAATGAATTCCACAAGAAAAACTATCAAATTAGACCCCGAACCCAAAATTGGCTCAAACCTGGCTCCCGGGCCCACGTCTGGAAATCCAACAAAAATTACAAAAATAGAAATCCCATTCACTCATGCGTACATACATACAAAATTTACCAAAATCCGACACCGTTTGACCCTCAAATCCTCCAATCAAACTCTTAAAAATCCCTAGCCCTAACCCCTCATTTTCACCCCTAATTTCCACTTATTACATGAATAAACAACCGGAAATCACTATATATATAAGTATTAGAGCTCAAGTAACTTACCTTAATGAAAACACCTCGAATCTCTATTCAAATCACTCCCAAAAGCTCCAAAACCGACTGAAAATGGTGGAAAATGGACCAAAATTCGCGAAGTGTGCTTTTATGCTTTTTGCCAAGGTTTTCCGCACCTGCACCCTCATTTCCACGCCTGCAGGACCGCACCTACGATAAAATTTCTGCACCTATGAGAAACACTTAAGTTCTCAAATTCCGCATCTGCGCCCCAGATCTCGCACCTGCGGGCGCGCACCTATGCAATATTTCCGCACCTACGAACTCAGCCTTTGCATCTTAAAGCCGCATTTGCGGAGTCCTTCTCGCACCTGCGGGACCGAAGATGCGCACCTCCATTCGCACCGCTGTTCACCCTAGGCCAGCCCCATCTCTGCATATGTGCATCCCCAGTTGAATCTGCGACATCACACCTGCGGCCATTCCCTCGCAGGTGCGATTACACCAGCAACATCCCACTTCAGCAACTCTCAAATCTCCAACTTGATCCGTTAACCACCCGAAACACATCTGAGGTCCTTGGGACCTCATCCAAACATACCAACACATACCATAACATCATAAAAACTTAGTCTAGCCTTCGAATGACTCAATACAACATCAAAATACCAAATTACCCTCGGATTCAAGCCTAAGAACTTCTAAACTTCCGAATTCCCCAAACGACGCCGAAACCTACCAAACCTCGTCCGAATGACTTCAAGATTTACACACACGCCACAAATGACTCTACGAACCTACCCCAACTTTTGTAATTCTATTCGGACCCCGATATCAAATTTCCACTGCCAACCAGAATCGTCGAATTTCCAACTTTTGCCTATTCAAGCCTAATTCTACTACGGGCCTCCAAATTACATTCAGGATGCGATCCTAAGTCCAAAAGTCACCTAACGGAGCTAACCTAACCATAAAAATCCAAATTCAGGATCGTTTACCCGTAAGTCAACATCCGGTTGACTTTTTCCAACTTAAGCTTCCTAATAAGAGACTAAGAGCCTCATTCAACTCTGAAAGAACTTCGGACCAGAACCAACCGACCTGATACAATACAATACAACTGAATAACACCTAAAGGTGCAGAAATAGGGGAAACGGGGCTATCAGTAAAGAAACGATCGGCCGAGTCGTTAAACTTTATTAAGTAAGTGTTGTTGCTTCCAAAGCATATCCCCATAAATTTATTGGAAGATCAGTGAACCCCATCATAGATCTCACCATATCTAATAAGGTTCGACCCCATCATAGATCTCACCATATCTAATAAGGTTCGATTTCTCCCTTTAGAAACACCATTGTGTTGTGGTGTTCTTGGAGGTGTCCTTTGTGAGAGAATCCCATTCTCTTTGAGATATCTAGTAAAATATTCACTAAGATATTCTCCACCTCTATCAGACCTTAGTACTTTGATACTTTTACCAGTCTGTTTCTCACTTCACTGTGGAATCTTTTGAACATTTCAAAAGATTTAGATTTGTGTTTCATAAGATACACAAATCCATATCTGGACATATCATCAGTGAAGGTGATGAAGTAAGAATATCCATCTCTAGATTGAATTTTCATGGGCCCGCAAACATCTGTATGAATTACTCCCAATAATTCAGATGCTCTTTCTCAACTTCCAATAAATAGAGATTTGGTCATTTTTCCTTTGAGACAAGATTCACAAGTTGGATATGATTCATAATCATACTTATCAAGGTACCCTTCCTTGTTTATCTTATTAATTCTTTTCTCTCCAATGTGGCCAAGCCTACAATGCCAAAGGTATGTATGATTTACATGATCATCTCTTTCTCTTAAGACTTAAAACATGCATAATCGAATTAGAATTCACATTAGGTATGACATAAAAATCATGTTGGAGATAACCATTCACATATAAATTATCACCATAATAACTGGAGCAAATACCATTGCCTATAATAATGCGAAAACCACGTTTGTCTAACATAGAAGCTGAAATTATGTTCGAAACAAATTTAGGAACGTAATAACAATAAACCAACATAAGTACTTTGCCCGTAGATATTATTAAATAAATTGACCCTACAACTGTGGCCGCAACGTTTGCACCATTTCCAACTTGTAGATTAACTTCTCCTTTCTTCAACCTTCTACTTATCCGGAACCCCTGCAACATATTGCAGTTGTTATAACCACTGCCAGTATCTAATACCCACAATGAAGAATCAATAGTACCTAAAGAAACCTTGAAAACATTTTTCATTAAAGTCTTACCTTGTTTCTTGTCCTTAAGAGTTGCAAGAAACTTCTTGCAGTTTTTCTTCCAATGTCCTTTTTTCTTACAATGGAAACGTTCAGCATCACATTGGTCACCATTGCCTTCTTTGCCTTTGGGTTTGGTCACATCACCTGTCACGACCCAAATTACGAACCCTCGGGATCGTGATGGCGCCTAACACTATACTTGTTAGGCAAGCCAATTTTAGAGAGATTCAACCTTTAAAACAATCCAAATATAATACGAACTCTAATATTATCCAATAAATGGATCCAGAATAATATGTGAAATAATGAAACGAAACTCAAGCTAATACTAATATCTAACTACCCAGGATTTGGAGTCACATTTCACGAACTACTAAAGAATACTACAAGTATTTGGCTGAAAAAAAATACATATGTCTATTTTGAATGAAATAAAACAGTAGGTAAATAATATGGAGAAGACTCCAGGAATCTGCGAACGTCGACATATCTACCTCGTGTCTCCGTGTGAATAGCGTATGCTCTAGCTCGAATTCAGCTCAAACCTAAACCTAGATCTGCACAAGAAGTGCAGAGTGCAGTATCAGTACAACCGACCCCATGTACTGGTAAGTGTCGAGCCTAACCTCGGTGAAGTAGTGATGAGGCTAGGACAGGAAACCACATAAAAACCTGGACATATATAATCATGCTAGTAGAAATAACAGCAGATAAAGAATTAAAACTACAAATAATGGGAAGGGGGCCATACTGTGGGAATTTCAACATAAGCGGTGAGGTAACGAAAGGACAGAAATAAACACTGATAAACAAACAAAATTGAGCAATTATAATAGAAAGGAAATTTTCACGGCATCACCCTTCGTGCTTTTACTCTCAGCCTCACCATATAATGAATAAAAATGTACGGCGTCACCCTTCGTGCTTTTACTCTCATCCTCACCAGATTATAAATAAGAATGCATGACATCACCCTTCCTTCTTTACACTCTTCCTCACAATATAAATAATTCATGCACGGAATCACCCTTCGTTCTTTACACTCTTCCTCACAATATAATATAATTGAATCATGCACTACATCACACTTTGTGCTTTTATACTCTTCCTCACAAATCACATGATCATTAACGACATATAAAGAGGAATTTCATAAGACATCATTATTTCATCATAGTTTCTATCACCATTTAACATTTCAATCTCAACTTAAATTCGCAATACTATCCATCTTGGTTGAACCGGATACACTTCTTCCAATATTTCAATAACAACAATAAGCATACATGATAGGATTTTAAGACAACAAGAATCACAAGAACTAACTTTCACTCGCATGTTATGACCCTACCACAACGTATAGGTACTCGTCACCTCACCTATACATCGCATTTAGCAACAAAACAAGTAGCAAGTATTCACACAACACCTGTTTCATCAAGCTAAGGTTAGACACAACACTTACCTCGGTTTTGCAGGCCACTCACTATTCAAGCATATCTTTTCCTTTAGAATTGGCCTCCAACTCACCCGTATCTAATCATAATTGATTTAATATCATTAAATATTTCTAAAGGAACTAACTTTAATGCAAGTTTATGGTTTTCCTAAGCTTTCCAGACAAAATACAAAAATTGACCCGGGGCCTGCTTGGTCTAATCTCGAGGTTCGGACCAAAATTCGTTTACCCATTCTCCCCGAGCCCGGATATGCAATTGGTTTTGGAATCTGACCTCAATTCGAGGTCTAAATCCCCAAATTTCAAAATTCCTAAGTCCTACTGATATCTATGGATTATACTTCATTTTACACTCCTTCTTACTTGAGTTTTGGTTAAAAATATATACAAAATAGTCCCAAAGGCTTACATGTTGTACTTGTTTGCAGGGTTTGGTAAAAAAGAAAGATCACAATTAGTCAAAATAAGCTTAAAAGGAGTGAAATATGCACAAGTACCAAGAACAAGTTCAAACACAGTGCAACAGAGCCATTTCAGCCGCATTCCATTTAGTGCGGTCCGTAGTGAAGAGATTCAAAGAAGTGCAAATGGCGGAAAAATGAGCACTGCAGCCGCAAAGCAACTTGTGCGGACCGCAGTGATCTCACCGCAGCTGCAACCCATTTTGTGCGGTCCACAATGCTAGGATTCAGAGAGCTAGAATTTTGGAGGTCATGGCCAACGCGGTCCGCAATCCTATTTTATGCGGACTGCAGTAGTAACCACCGCGGCCGCAGTGCATTTTATGCGTCCCGCGGTGGCCAAGTTCAGAGAGAAAAATGTCAAAGCCAAAGAGCCTCACCGCGGCCGCACTCCATTTCTTGCGGTCCGCAGCACCCCCGCAGGGGTATTTTTGTCCAGAAAATTTGGCCTAGTATAAATACTTTCTTTTCCCATTTTTTAGGTAAGCTTTTGCAATCTAACTTCGTCAGGAGCTCGTGAACATCAGTTTTAGACTATTTTGAGTAGTTTTATAGTTGGTTTAACATTGAATCTTCAAGTATTAGCTTGTAATTAAATTCTATGGGTTATTCTTCATCTATTTCTTTGTTTTCTTTCATTATCATGAGTAGCTACACCCATCAGCTAGGGTTGTGGATCAACCCTATAGTGGGTATTTGATGGGTCTTTTGATTTAAGACTTAGATGTTTATGGGTAGTTGATATTATGGCTGATTTGTGTTTTGCATGTTAAATTAGTGGTTGCAAACACTAATTGATGCCTATTTGACTTGGGGTCTTCTTGAGAAAGAGAGATTCAGTCTAGGAAAATCAGTCCAAGAAGGAATTGGGATGTAATCAAGAGATTGATAGTCCCAATTAACGGGTTAAACCTAGAGATAGTAATACCCTACTTGAGCCTAAATTGCTTGCATAATTTTGACACCCAATTTGTCTCGAGAGAGGCAAGTAGGGCAAATCCACTCGAGCTACCGAGAGGTATAGAGTGGGTAATTCCGTGCATTGGCTATATCACAATCCCCAACATAACGTCTTTGCCTTAAGTTTTAGATCCCGTTAAGTATTCACCTAGGAGAAAGTCATATCCCTAGTCCATTTTATCTATTGAGAAAACATCCAAAAATATATTAGTTAGTTAACTTGTAATTTCGACTAGACTAAACCATAGTTTAATCACAACCCTTTGCTGAGAAGTGCAACTAAGAACACAACGTACCATTAGATCACTTAGGAACTCAACTCCCACACATATAGCTCTCTGTGGATATCGATCCCGACCCTTCGGGTAAAAGATGCATTGACCTCCGTACTTCCTACTCTTTAGTGGTATAGGCGGGAGCCGATCACTTTTTGGCGCCGTTGCTGGGGAGCTTTTACGGTGTTGAGTATCTGCGTGAATAGTGGTGTAGTGTGTTTTCCCTTCCTTCTTTTGTTAACGTGTGTGTTGAATCAATTCAGGTACTAATGGCGGATCCTTTGGGTAATATACTAGGGGAGGAGGTATTTGACAATGGAGAATATGATCTAAATCAAGTACCACCTCCAAGACGGGGCTGATAGACCAATATTAATGAGGATATTCCAGACCCTCCCCCGCCTCCACCTCCGAGAGTTTCCCTTCAGTTACTTCCAAATGAGGGGTACGCGAGTGCTATTGTCCCGCCTAGAATCCGGGCGGGGAACTTCCAAATCACAAATGTGATGCTGACACTCTTGGAGAAGCATGGGTACTTCACAGGAGCTCTACATCATAATGCTTAAGCATTTAAAGGGGTTAGTTGATACCTGCTGGGGGAACAAGCAAACAAACGTCTCAGAGGATGCATTAAGGCTTAGGCTATTCCCCTTCTCTCTCCGAGGGAAAGCATTAGACTGGCTGGAGCAACTTCCCAACCACTCCATATCCACATGGGATGAGCTAGTAGACAAGTTCATTGCAAAATTCTTCTCTCCTAGTCACATGGAAGCGCTTACAGATGAAATATTGACTTTGTCACAAGAGCCAAATGAGCATTTGCATGAGATTTGGGAGCGCTACTGGACCATGGTAAAGGAGTGTCCAACAATGACATGACTGAGGCCGTGATACCGCAAACCTTCTACCGAGGCATAAAAACCACCAATTAGTGCGTGGTCAACCAATTCGCTGGGGGCAACTTCATGAAGCTACCATACAATGAGGCATGTGAGGTCTTAGATGAAATGGCTGACACTTCGTCAGCATGGCAGAGTAGAGCAAATGTGCCTCGGGGTGATCCAGGTGTTAATGGTCTTCACAAAGAACTTCAAGAACATGGGCAAGCAATTGCCGAGCTTACCACCATCATAAATCAACTTGATAAGGCACAACTTCAACAATTACAAGGGCCGATGCAAGTGAATGCTATGGAGGGGGTTAATGTTTTGGTGAACAAGAGAAGATCTCGTGGAAATAAAATGAAAACAACAATATTCAAGGTGACCAAGGATCGAGTGGGTATAGTCAAGAGGATTATTATGATGATCAAGATGAGGATGTCATGTATGCCAACAATTATCAAGGACACGGGAACAATCAAGGCAACAACCAAAATTGGAACAATCAAAGGCAACACAATTGGAACAATAACAACAATTCAAGAAATTGGGGGAACAACAATTCAAGCAATTGGGGGAACAAAATTCCAAGCAATTGGGAGAACAACAATTGGAGCGGAAACAATAATAACAACAATTGGGGTGGAAACGTAACCAGGGGTCGGGCTTTCAAAGGCCCCTGATGTACCAACAACCCAACAATCTACCCCTATCAATCACAAGGCCAAGGTTCCTCAAGTAATGATATGGGTAAAATTGAGAAAATGTTCAAACAAATGATGGATCACAATGCGGATTCGGATTCTCAACTTGCCTCCCATAACACCTTCATTCGAAATCTTGAAGTGCAAATGGGACAAATATCTCAAGCCTTGAACACACGCCCTAAGGGAGCACTACCAAGTGATACGGTGGTGAACCCCAAGGGTAAGAATAACAACAACAATACCGGTCATGCCATGGCGGTGACCACAAGGAGTGGACGAGGAGGTGAGGCTAGTTCTTCTAAACAAAAGAGAGTTGTTGGTGATGAGGATGACTTGCCAAATAATGAGGTTCCGATTGAGGTTGAGCATGTAGTTGAGGAGCCAACAACTAGTGAAGTGAGGATTGATATTCATGATCACGAGGAGGAAACTCAAAGTGACGTGAACCCGTCTAGGGAACACGTAATTGACATTCCCGAGCCGGTTGTATCAAAAGATAAGGACCCATTGCCTAGGCCTCCTCATCCTTATCCTCAAAGGTTGGCGAAGCAAAATAATGATAACCAATTCAAGAAATTTATCGACATGATGAAAAGCTTATCCATCAATGTCCCTTTAGTTGAAGCTTTAGAGCAAATGCCCGGGTATGCCAAGTTCATGAAGGACTTGATCACAAAGAAAAGGTCAATGGAGTGCAAAACTATAAAGATGACTCACCAAGTGAGTGCAATAGTGCACTCAATGGCACCCAAGCTTGAAGACCCCGGGGCATTCACCATTCCTTGCATAATTGGTAGCGCGGATTTCGCCAAAGCATTATGTGACCTTGGAGCTAGCATAAACTTGATGCCATATTCGATATTCAAAACTTTGGGGATAGGTCAACCTCGGGCTACTTCCATGCGTCTTCAAATGGCGGATCGATCTATGAAGAGGCCTTTAGGAATCATTGATGATGTTTTGGTGCGGGTTGACTAGTTCATCTTGCCCGCGGATTTTGTTATCTTGGATTGTGAGGTGGATTATAAAGTTCCTATCATTTTGGAAGGCCCTTCCTTGTAACGGGGAAGGCCTTAGTTGACGTGGAGGCCGGTGAGCTCACCTTCCAGGTGGGATATGAAAAGGTTGTGTTCCACGTGTGCAAGTCAATGAAGCAACCCAATAGCACGGAAGTATGTTCTTTCATGGACCTTGTCACCGAGGTCATTATTGATGAAACAAGCTCAATGATAAATGTTGAAGATCCCGTGGAGGCAGCTTTATTGAACCATGATGATATTGTGGTGGATGGCTTGATCGAGAGTACTAATGCTCTACAAGGAATGGGTTCTTACTCATATGGTCCTTGAAAGTTATCCTTCGATTTGGAGGATCGGAAAACTCCTCCGACAAAGCCTTCAATTGAAGAGCCACCTACATTGGAGTTGAAGCCACTTCCACCACACCTCAGGTATGAATTTCTTGGTCCTTCTCGTACTTTACCTGTTACACTTTCATCTTGCCTAACTAAATTGCAGGTAGACTCTACTCTCAAAGTGTTACCAAGGAGGAAAAAGGCCATAGGATGGACACTTGCAGATATTCGAGGAATAAGCCCCGCATTTTGTATGCACAAAATCATTCTCGAGGATGGAGCTAAGCCTTTTGTAGAACATCAACGGAGGCTAAATGAAGCAATGCAAGAAGTTGTGAAGAAAGAAATAATCAAGTGGCTTGATGCAGGGGCCGTCTACCCAATCTCGGACATCGCTTGGACTTCTCCGGTCCAATGTGTTCCAAAAAAGGGTGGTATGACCGTGGTTCAAAATGACAAGAACTAACTTATTCCAACAAGGACACTCACAGGTTGGCGGGTATGCATGGATTACCGCAAGTTGAGCAAGGTGACTCGCAAGGATCACTTCCCATTGCCTTTCTTGGACCAAATGCTTGACAGACTTGCGGGTAGAGCTTTCTATTGCTTCTTGGACGTGTATTCAGGCTATAAACAAATCTTGATTGCTCCGGAGGACCAAGAAAATATAACCTTCACCTATCCCTATGGGACATTTGCTTTTTCCAGGATGCCTTTTGGATTGTGCGATGCACCCGCTACATTTCAGCGGTGCATGATGGCAATTTTCACTGACATGGTTGAAGACTTTCTAGAGGTATTCATGGATGATTTCAGCGTGGTTGGGGACTCCTTTGATGAATGCTTGAACAATCTTGATAAAGTCCTCGCTCGTTGTGAAGAAACCAACCTAGTGCTCAACTGGGAAAAATGCCATTTTATGGTTGAAGAAGGGATAGTTTTGGGCCACAAAATCTCAAGGAATGGAATTGAAGTAGAAAAGGCCAAGATTGAGGTCATTTCTAAATTGCCACCTCCAACTTCGGTAAAGGGAGTCCGTAGCTTTCATGGGCATGCCGGGTTCTACCGGCGCTTCATTAAGGACTTTTCGAAGGTGGTCAATCCTCTTTGCAAGATGTTAGAGAAAGATGCCATGTTCCACTTTGATGAGAATTGCATGAGTGCATTTGAGTTGTTGAAGCACAAGCTAACCACCACGCCAATTATCACCGTGCCGGATTGGAGCTCTCCTTTTGAGGTAATGTGTGATTCAAGTGATGTGGCAGTGGGTGCGGTTTTGGGCCAAAGGGTTAACAAGAGCTTTCACCCCATTTACTATGCAAGCAAGACAAAGAATTCCTCCCAAATGAACTACACCGTCACGGAAAAAGAGTTATTGGCTATAGTCCTTTCAATGGAGAAATTCCGTCCTAATCTTATGGGTGCCAAGGTCATAGTTCACACCGACTATGCGGCACTCCGGTATCTCATGATGAAAAAGGATTCCAAGGCTAGACTTATGCGGTGGGTGTTATTGCTTCAAGAGTTTGATTTGGAGATCATTGATAGAAAGGGGAGTGAGAACCAAGTTGCCGACCATCTCTCCTGTTTGGAGGAGCAAGGGCGACCTAGTGATGGGATTGAGATTGATGATAGCTTCCCGAATGATCAACTTCTCTCTGTTACTATGCAAGAAATGCCATGGTTCGCGGACATCACCAACTACATTGTCACTGGTTTGTCCCGTTTGAGCTCTCTTCTAACCAAAGGAAGAAGCTTAGACGGGATAGCATGGATTACTATTGGGATGAACCATACTTATTCAAGATATGCAATGATGGTGTCATCCGGCGATGTGTGCCCGAAGAAGAGCAAGGGTCAATTCTTGAGTCATGCCACTCCTCACCTTATGGTGGTCATCATGGAGGGGCAATGACCGCTTCAAAAGTGTTAAGCTGTGGTTTCTTTTGGCCTACTTTGTATGAGGATGCTAGTGAGTTGGTCCAGCGGTGCGATGAATGACAAAGAATGGGTGGCATATCCAAGAAAGATGAGATGCCTCTTACTACAATTCTTGAGGTGGAAATTTTCGATGTTTGGGGCATTGATTTCATGGGGCCCTTTGTTAGCTCGTGTGGAAACACTTACATACTCGTGGCGGTGGACTATGTTTCAAAATTGGTTGAAGCCGTGGCTTTGATCAATAATGAGGCCCGAAGTGTGGTTGGTTTTCTGAAGAAGCATATTTTCACAAGATTTGGGACACCCCGTGCCATCATTAGTGACGGGGGATCTCATTTTTGCAATAGGGCCTTCGATTCATTGTTAACCAAGTATGGAGTCAATCATAAGGTGTCCACTCCGAACCATCCTCAAGCAAGTGGCCATGTGGAAGTGTCTAATCGTGAAATCAAGAATAGTTTGGCCAAGACAGTGAATGCTAATAAGACTGATTAGTCCCGGAAGCTTGATGATGCTCTTTGGGCTTACTGGACCGCCTTCAAGACGGTATGTCTCCTTACTGGTTGGTGTATGGAAAGACTTGTCATCTTCCGGTGGAATTGGAGCATAAGTCACTATGGGCTTTGAAGAAACTGAATTTGGATTGGGATACATTTGCAAATCTCAGAGTTGATCATCTCATTGAGCTAGGCGAGTTCAGATTTCATGCATATACTAGCTCCTCTTTGTACAAAGAGAAAATTAAGTATCTCCATGACAAATATGCCAAATACTGGTAGTTCAAGGTGGGAGACTTTGTGCTTCTTTTCAATTCTAGACTTCGTCTCTTCCCGGGAAAACTCAAATCCAAGTGGAGTGGCCCGTTTGAAGTTGTGTTGGTTACACCCTTTGGTGCTCTTGATCTCAAGAACAATAATGGGGAGATTTTTTGTGTGAATGGGCACCGGGTCAAGCATTATCTTGGAAAATTTAAAGATAGCCACGTGGTGGCTTTGATGAAATTCCTTTGAACTTGGTAACATGCGTCGTGCCGCGACGTTAAATCAGGCGCTTCTTGGGAGGCAACCCATATGTCTTTCTTTGATTTTGTTTGTAGTATAGGATTTTCTTTGTAGTATAGGATTTTCCTTTTGACTAACTGGTTGTGGGATGTTGTAGGATTGTTTTGATGCAGTGCATGACTAAGTTGGAAAAAATGAGCTCTCTAAAGTTTGCACTGCGGCCGCGATGCATTTTGTGCAGCCGCAAAGGCCTTAGTGCGGGGGCAACATTCCAATGCGGTCCGCAGAGTGCTTTAACAGTGAAAAAGGGCTCTCTAAAGTTTGCAATCGCGGCCGCAATGTATTTTTTGCGGACCGCGGTGGACCACTGCGGCCGCATTGCAATATTTGTGCTCCGCATTGGATGTTTCCTCATTGTCCTTGGCTTCTGAGTACCACGGACCGCGGTGCCATATTATGCGGTCCGCGGTGGGTAAGTGACGTGGGCCCTAGGTTCTTTTTCTATAAATAGGGCCTGAGGCCTTCATTTCAAACTTTTCGCTCTCTGCACACTCAATAGACAAAAACACTGTTCATCACTCCTACTTCTTGACTTCACCTGCTACATCTCATTCATCTACACTGCATCTCACATCTGGTAATTTTAATTTTATTTTCTTAGTTGTTTAACTTGGTTATTTTCTTTTTAAATAGTTCTTTTTCTTCCCTTTTCTTTCAATCAATGTTAGGGTTTGCTGAATAATAGTTAAATTAGGACTAATTAGTTTAAAAACACAGATTAAACACATAAGGGATCAATAATATGTGATTTCAGGCTCAAATTGAGACAAAAGTTTGAAACCCTATGTTAGTGTTACTGTTTAACGCTCACCGCGTTCCGCAATGCCATTTTGCGCGGACCGCGATGTATTGACTTCAGAGAGGTTACAAGGTAAGGACCGCGACCGTGATGGATTTTGTGCGGTCCGCGGTGCCTTAATGCGGAACACAACCCCATTTTGTGCGGTCCACGGTGGCATTTATCAGAGAGTGGGTAGTCTGAACCCCATCTCAATGCGGACTGCGGTGCATTTTGTGCGGTCCGCGATGGCTTTCTTCAGAGAGTGAGTATTATGAATCCCACCTCAGTGCGGACCGCATTGCATTTTGCGCGGTCCGCGGTACCATCTTTGCGGTCGCACTTCATTTTGTGCGGTCCGCAATCTGCTGTTCTTCAATGCTGCTTTCAATCTGATTCTTCACTGATCCTTCACTGATTCTTCTAATACCGTGATACTAACAAACTTAAACTAAATTCCTCTTGCAGACAATGGTTCAATCACGAGGCGGTGGTAGAAAACAACCGGGAAAAGGAGAGTCCTCCCGAGGCAGAGGAAAGGGGATGATCAAATTGACTCCCCAAGTCCGGAAAAGTATCAAAGAGACCAGGAGGACAATTAAAGCTATGGATAGAGCTGCTTCCCACTCGGGAAGTGAGTATGCGCCCTCCCGGGAGGTATCTGACTCAGAATCCATGCCAGAGTATGTTCCTGACAGGCCGGAGAGGAAGAGATTGAGAAATACACCTCTGGGCTCCCCTAATTCCCAAGCATCAGTACAAAGGTCTCCTGAGTCGTCTGAGGGCTCAACCGCGGGCAGTGACAATGAATATTCTACCTCACTTACAGCTTCACTATCCGTTGAGCATTCAGTAGAAGAAGAAGAATAAGGGGGTGAGCCTCAAGTAGGAGGAATGGAGAGAACCAGGAAACCGGAAGCTTGGGAGGACATGTTTAGGAGTGAACCAGCCTATCACAAGTTCTGAGAATGGTGGTCCGAGAGGAAGTTGATACCAGAGCGGAAATTCATTACAAAGGACCTGTTGCCTCACAACCCCAATGTACTGAAGCAGTTCAAAGAGAGAGCTGGCTGGGATTATTTTTCATGCCAAGTGGTATAGGCCAATGAGAACTTAGTCAAAGAGTTCTACACAAATGTGGCCCACATAAAAAAAGATACTAAAGTGACTAAGGTGCGAAATCTGACAATGATGTTTGATTGGAAGACAATCAATGATTACCTTGACTTCCTGGAGGAGGATGAGACATTATACTTAAAGAAATTATCTTTGGGGGAAGATGCCCGTCCATGGTTAGCAGAGCACTTGGCAATCCCGTGTACCACCCCAGAATGGTTGCAAGCGAGAGTTAAAATTCTGAGGAGAACCATGAACTTCGAAGCAAAATGGTGGGAGACGTTTGTGTGTAGCAGGATAGACCCCACCACCCATGAAAACTCTTTTCCTATTTCCTGAGCTGTATTGGTGGCATCGATCATCGCGGGGTACCCGATCAACCTCGGGAATGTGATGTCCAAGGTGATTAAACTGGTGGTGAACGAAGGTGATAGATCCTACCCCTTCCCAAATTTCCTGACTATGTATTTCGAGGATCAAGAGGTAGAAGGAAGGAAATTTGATGTGAAGGTAAAGCCAAAAGCCCCCTTTTCCTGGTATAGCCTACAGGGTGATGACAACCCTAAAAGCAAGAGATACAAGGGCAAATCAACTGCTTCGACTGGCAAGTCTGAAGAGCCAGTAGTTGTAGTGGCTTCTACTCAGCCTCCTTCAGCTACCCCGGATATTGCTCCAGGTCCCTCCACTCCTACAACCCCAACTATCCCCATATCTGCAGCATATCCTTTGACTACCCACCGATTGAGCCAGACCCTCGCCAGTATCAACAACTGGATGCAGGAATCTACTTCTAAGCTGTCTGTACTTTTTACATCGGTGGCAGCCAAGTCTGCACCTCCTCATCCGCAGGTCCCACAGTCAGTGGAGGACACTCTCAAGGAGCTTCTGTACAACTAGAAGAAGCTCCTAGAGAACCATCAGTTGATCATTGCTGCTGTTGATTCTCATGGAAAGGCATTGAAGGAGCTTGCTAAAGAGACAAAGAAAATGAGAAAAACTCGTGCTTCCATGGAGTCGGTGAAAACGTTGAGGGTGGAGGTAGAGAAGATGAAGGTGGATCACTTACCATTGGACCTGTTATTGCATGACCCGGCCCCAGCATCCCAGCCTGAGCCGGAGCAGGATATAGATAGGCCAGCAAAGAGGAGGAGGATGATTCCCTAAGTTGTTGATGCTGTCATAGAGTTGGAAGACCCGCAGGGAGATTCCTCTGCCCAACCCCATATGCCAGTACAGGACCAGCCATAGATTCCGGTACAATCTCAGATCCCAGAGGAGACACAGGTTAGAGGGAGCCAGTCACAGGCTCCCGAGCAGTCCGAGGACCCAGGGACCCAGCACCAGGAACCTATGCAGACGGAGGGCCAATAGGAAGTTTCTTTTTACTCTCTTTCTTTTATTCCATTTTGAGATGTTTTTGATTAGTTAGCATCGAGGACAATGCTAATTTTCATTTGAGGGGGGTATCCCTATTTGGATGACTGTATATATGACACTATTTCCTTTTATTATGCTTTCTTTTTTATTTTCGGTATGTATATAATTTAACCATTTCAGTTTACTTTTCGTACTTTACAACTTTGGTCTGTATATAAAGTTACCTTATGATGTATATATTCATTCCCCCTTATGTATATTCGACTAAATCCCCTCTTGTATATATTTATTCTGCTTTTCGCATTTTTCCTTTCATAGCTTCTTATTTTATTTTCGTAGCTTCTTGTTTTGAATTTTTGCGTGCAATAAGCCTTTGGTTTTCTTAATGCCACAGTTCTTTCCAAAGGTGGAATTTGTGTGAACCGGGTGGCTCTTCCCATTGATGGATGACATCGACAACCTTCTTAAGGGTTTGAGTCTGTTTTCTTTTTCTTTTTGTGTAAGTAGTGGTTAGTGAGTAATGGTGCCTCGGGAAAAGCTTCACTTGGGCTTAACACATTTTCCTTTGATCCTATGGTCAAAGTTAAATTGTTGTGTATAGGATGGTGAAAGTTGTGACCTTGAGACTCTTGTGTTGGCCGATAATCATCAAGTGGTTCTTTACAAGCCTTTACCCGTTCTGACCCTCTCTTAAAACCCTATCTTTCCTTAGCACAAGGAAAACATACATGTTTGGGGGAGAGATGAGGAATACAACAAAGTAAAAGAAAAGGTACAAAATGAAGAAAAGGAAAGGCAATGAAAAAGAAAGAAAAAAAATCAAAAAGTCGAAAAGAATGAACAATCTAGAAGAAATAAAGGGAATCAATAAAAGAAAAGAGATGAAAGGTGTGGAATGTTTAGAAAAGAGAAAAAGGTTTGAAATGAACAAGAAGGAGTGACAGTATGTCTCTCTAACCCTTCAGAAAGGGCTTAGTGACTCAAAAAGTCAAGAGAATGTACGCAAAAGTGAAACAAATAAAGTGCTTAAGGGAAGATGGAACCCACCTAGACCAAATATTTCCTACCTTGAACCAAAAGCCTTCACTATATCTCCACAAAAGTCCTATATGATATTGAGTTGAATGAAGTTTACATTAGTGCCGACTCACATAAGGGGCAAGCTTATGGTACTTAGAGTCGGACTTGAGACCTTTCTTTGAGAGAGATGAGTGTGCTTCCTTTATCCTCGCTTTGAGTGCTACAATATAAAAGTGAGGTTTGCTTAGGGAGAGTTGAGGAGTATGAGTTTGGGTTCCACAATGACCAAAGTAGTAGAAAGAGTTTGTTTGATAGGTTGAGTCAACTCTTGATGCTCTTGTGTCGCATTAAATCCATGGTGTTTAAAAGGTCGAATGTTGTTAATGATTCATTTGAATTGAGGGAAATTGTTAGTCCCAATTGATGCTAGAAGAGGTCACCTTATGGTAGCTGAATTTTCTTGGATTTACTCTAAGAGGTGGGGCTTATTTTGTTTGCTTGAGAACAAGAAAAAGCTTAAGTTTGGGGGAGTTGATATCTAGGGATTATACTTCATTTTACACTACTTCTTACTTGAGTTTTGGTTAAAAATATATACAAAATAGTCCCAAAGGCTTACATGTTGTACTTGTTTGCAGGGTTTGGTCGAAAAAAGATGACCATTAGTCAAAACCAGCTCAAAAAGGAGTGAAACATGCACAAGTACCAACAACAAGTTCAAACACACTGCAACAGAGCCACTGCAGCCGCATTCCATTTAGTGCGGTCCGCAGTGAACAAATTAAGAGAAGTGCAAATGGCGGAAACTCGAGCACTACGACCGCAAAGAAGTTTGTGCGGACCGCAGTGATCTCACCGCGGCTGCAACCCATTTTGTGCGGTCAGCAATGCTAGGATTCAGAGAGTTGGAATTTTGGAGGTCATGGCCAACGCGGTCCGCAATCCTATTTTCTGCAGACCACAGTAGTAGCCACCGCGTCCGCGATGCATTTTATACGGCGTGCGGTGGCCAAGTTCAGAGAGGAAAATGTCAAAGACAAAGAGCCTCACCGCGGCCACACTCCATTTCTTGCGGTCCGCGGCACCCCCGCAGGGGTATTTTTTTCCAGAAAATTCGGCCTAGTATAAATACTTTCTTTTCCCATTTTTTAGGTAAGCTTTTGCAATCTAACTTCGACAAGAGCTCGTGAACATCAGTTTTAGACTATTTTAAGTAGTTTTATAGTGGGTTTAACATTGAATCTTCAAGTATTAGCTTGTAATTAAGTTCTATGGGTTATTCTTCATCTATTTCTTTGTTTTCTTTCATTATCATGAGTATCTAGACCCATCAGCTAGGGTTGTGGCTCAACCCTAGTGTGGGTATTTTATGGGTCTTTTGATTTAAGACTTAGATGTTTATAGGTAGTTGATAATTGGGCTGATTTGTGTTTTCCATGTTAAATTAGTGGTTGCAAACACTAATTGGTGCCTATTTGAATTGGGTCTTCTTGAGAAAGAGAGCTTAAGTCTAAGAAAATCAGTCCAACAAGGAATTGGGATGTAATCAAGAGATTGATAGTCCAAATTAACGGGTTAAACCTAGATATAGTAATACCCTACTTGAGCCTAAATTGCTTGCACAATTTTGACACCCAATTGGTCTCGAGATAGGCAATTAGGGCAAAGCCACTTGAGTTACCAAGAGGTATAGAGTGGGTAATTTTGTGCATTGGCTATATCACAATCCCCAACATAACGTCTTTGACTTAGGTTTTAGATCCCGTTAAGTATTCACCTAGGAGAAAGTCATAGCCCTAATCCCTTTTATCTATTGAGAAAACATCCAAAAATATATTAGAAAGTTAACTTGTAATTTCGACTAGACTAAACCATAGTTTAATCACAAAACCCTTTGATGAGAAGTGTAATAAAGAACACAACGCACAATTATATTACTTAGGAACTCAACTCCCACATATATAGTTCCCTGTGGATATCGATCCCGACCCTTCGGGTAAATGCTGCATTGACCTCCGTACTTGCCACTCTTTAATGGTATAGGCGGGAGCCGATCACCTACCTAAATTCCCTAATTCTACCATGAAATTCTCTAGATTCTAGGATGAAATCTTGTAAAAAAAGTAGTTAAGGAGTGAAAGAGATGAGTTAGAAATCACTTACTTATTGTTTGGGGAAGAAAGGTATTTTTGAAGATCGTCTCTTCTATTATAGGGTTTTATTATTTTTGAAAAGTAGAAAAATAATGAAAAGTCCTGTATATATGTATGCATCTGGTCCCTGCCCACCGCGGTCAGCGGAAAAATGGGCCCTGCCGTGGAACCTGGGCCTTGCCTACCGCTGTCAGCGGAAAAGTGGGCGCGACGGCGGAACTGGTGCATTACCCATAGCGGTCAGCAGAATTCTCAGCGTGACCGTGGAACCTGAACCGCGATCGCGGAATTTCTAGCGCGGCCACACTCCCAGTTTCAGAGACGTGCGATTCTGCAACTATTTAAGTCCACGTCTTTTCTAAGTCTCAAAACACTCTGTGGCCTACCCGAAACTCACCCGAGCCCTCGGGGCTCCTAACCAAACATGCACGCAAGTCTAAAAACATCATTCAGACTTATTCGTGCATCAAATCACAAAAATAACACCAGAAACTACGAATTTAACATCAAAACTCATTATTTTCTCAAGAACACTTCAAATTACTATTTTCTCAAACGGACGTCCGAATCACGTCAAATGAACTTCGATTTTCACCAAATTTCACAGATAGTACTTAAACATTATAAAAAACATGTATCGGGCTCCGGAACCAAAATACGGGCTCGATACCAACAGTTTCAAATATTAATTCATTTCTTTATTTCCTTTAAAATCCAGCGCAACAATTTTCTTCAAAAATTGATTTCTAAAGCTAGGGACCTCGGAATTCAATTTCGGGCATACGTCCAAGTCTCATATTTTAGTGCGGACCTCTCGGAACCGTCGGAACACGAGTCTGGGTCCGTTTACTCAAAATGTTGACCAAAGTCAACTAAAATCAAATTTTAACTCTAAAATGATTATTTCTTATATTTTCACATACATGCTTTCTAGATTCACGCTCGGACTGCACACGCAAATAGAGGTAAATAAAATTAATATTTTTAAGGCTAATGAGTCCGGAATAGAGTCTTAATTCATAAGATGACCTTTTGGGGCATCACACCACCCTTAGGCGCAATAGGCTTTTTCTTTGGTTTACTTTTACCCTTACCCTTCTTCTTAGAAGAGTTTCCAACCAACATGACAGTTCCTTTCTTCTTCTCATATGCAAGTTGATTCTTATAATCAATCAGCATGTTAAGAATCTCATGAAGATCACAATCCATTTTATGCATATTGAAAATAATAACAAACTGTGAAAAGGATTCTGATAGTGACTGCAAGATCAAATCTTGAGAAAGCTCTTTACCCTGTTTGCACCCCAACTTCTCAAGTTCTTCAATAAGATCAATCGTATGATTTACATAGGGTCCAACTTGAGAGTTTCCAGTCAATTTGGATCCAAACAAAGCCTTAGATAGACTATATCTAATTGTCCTGCTTTGTGTACCAAACATCTTCTTAAGATGTTCAATGATTACAGTTGGATCCATATCCTGATGTTTCCCCTGTAGTTCAGAACTCATAGAAGCGAGAATGATGCATCTGGTAGTAAGACATTCTTCCAAGTATTTCTGATAAATATTTGTAGCATTATCATCATCCTCATTTGGAACTTCCTTGGCAGGCTTATCGATCATATCAATAAGATTTTCATGCATGAGAACTATTCTCAAATTTCTATACCAATCATCAAAGTTTGGTCCTACCAACTTGTTGGTCTCAAGTATTCCACGCAGTGATATAGCAGACATATTGAGAAATCTAAAATTAGAAAAGAAAAGACAATTATATAAGAACATATTTACACATATCATAAAGACATGGACTTTTATCTAAATGATATTTTCACTAATTATTTTTAATTATTTACCCTCATTATAGTTTAAGAAATATTTATTTGTGTTAGTGGAGTAAAGGAATCCTTTAACATTATGTATGAGCCCCTTGGAATTCAAGTCGTTTCTCATATATATTTTAAAGGTAGGCACTCTTACCAATTGTATCATAATACAATTTCCTTAAATAGCTCTATGTCAAATAGTCCCCTGGTAGTCAGGTCGATCCTATTGACATAGTTGAGTTCAACCATCATGAAAGCAAAGAACTTGTTAAATTTTATACTCCTCCGGGCAGTCCAGGCGTCTAGCGTAAAATAAAATAAAAATTCTTCCAATCCATGCATCTAATGCAATAAATAATTTTAACATAGATTGAACTATAAGTCTCCTGGTAGTCAGGCCGCTTCTTATAAACAAGAAATAAATAAAATTATTTATTTTGATGGATAGCTTTACAATAAAATATCTTATATTTTATTATTTAAGAACTCAAATTTTAGTACGAGGGAATTGTATAACTTACAATAACATGATGATCAAATCTTTTATAGCATATGAATTTAGTTCAAGTTGTCTACATGCTTAGTCCTAAATTAATTTACATCACATATAATAAATAATTAAAAAATTATGTAACGAACAAGCACTTGACATAAAAACAAAATTAAACATACTTCTAACATGTTTATCTTATATATCACATAAAAAGAATTCATGCTAGAATATTATTATTATTATTTAACATCTCATAAACTAATAACAATTAAAATAACAGTAGAATCCAATAACCTATTATTGATTACCGTCATATCTAATACAAAATTTCAAATTTAAGTTACAAACTATCTCAGTAGTTTAACTTATATGTATACATATTTTATTCACAATAAAATAATATCAATCCATATGCATTCAAAAAATTTGACTATAACACAAGACACATGTATTATGGTTTGAACTCTTCAAATATAATCTTAAAATATTTCGTAAACAAATTTTAGACACAATAAACCATGACCCTGATACCACTGTAGGATTGCATATAGATGTTTGTAACACGTAGCGGAAGACAATAACATTCCTAGAAAGAACTTTTTGTATTTAAAATTTATTTATATGCCAAAGATTGGATCTAAGATGTACCTAGTGAAGAGAGTCTCGTTTCAAAATTTCTTCGATAGTGCGAAGACTCTATGTGTATCCACACCGAGACCGATCCTTGCTATCAACTCGTTGATCAATGGAACCCCTGAACAAATTGAACAAAATATTGTGTTGAAAGTTTTCTCAGAAATCTCAATTCAAAGGTAGAAGAACAAAAAACACTTTTCTTGTAATTGTATTTTCTCTCTTGGATTTGTATTGTACTCTCACTTTCACAAAGTGTTTTTTCTTCTCAAGAATTCATACGTCAAATTTTCTCCATCACTCTTTATATAGCATCACCTATAAACCCTATTCCTATTTGGTTGAGGTAATGATTTACTTACGGTAATAGTTTATTCCAAAAATAAACTTTAATTGAATTTTATGGAAAATTGGAAAATCACGTAACGTAACTGCCGAATCCATTCCTCCAACTAAGAGTTGGATTCTCGTCCATCAAACTTAATGTTGGATTCATCTTATACTTCACATTAACAATTCAAAATCAACCATTACAAAAGTTTTCCAATGGAAAACTGTAACGACCCCGCCGGTCGTTTTGAGAGTTTAAGTCCCGATCCCCTAATAACTATTTTTCCCACGTTTGTTTCTGCTATCGGGACTTGTCGGAGTGCTTGGTTATGGAATTCGGAGAGTTTTGGGACACTTAGTCCCTAGATGTGAGTTTAAGCCTTAGAATTTGTACTGTAGTCGGAACTATGTGAAGACGGATCAAGAATGGAATTCCGTCAACTCTGTTAGCTCCGTTGAGTGATTTTGGGGTTAGGAGCGCGTCCGAAATATGTTTTAGAGGTATGTAGTAGATTTAGGCTTGAATTAGCGAAAGATAGATTTTCGGCTATTTCGACCGATAGGGTAAATTTAGATATCGAGCTCGGAAAGGAATCCCGGAAGTGGATGTAGGTTCGTAGTGTAATTTTTGACTTGTCTGTCAAATTTGAGGTCATTCGGACTAGGTTTGATGTGATTCGGCATCCTTAGTAGAATTTTGAAAAATGCTAAGTCCTTAGGCTTGAATCCATGCTTAACTCATGTTTTTGGTGTTGTTCGATGTGGTTTTAAGGCACGACTAAGTTCGAATGATGTTATAGGACTGATTGGTATGTTTGGTTGAGGTCCCGGGGCCTCGGGTGTGTTTCAGATGCTTAACAGGAAGAAATTTGGACTTAGGCAAAAATCTGGTATTGTTGGTTCTAGTGTTTCGCACCTGCAGAGGGGAGCCCGCAGGTGCGGTGGGGGTGATCGCAGATGCGAAAATGGGCATGGCTTTCTAGGCTCGCAGTGTTTCGCACCTCCCAATCTGGCACCGTGTACGTGAGGTGACGAGTACGTACAAGGACCGTTATTGCAAAAATCCTATTTTCCTTCTTAAATCATGAATTGTTTTCTTTTATTAAATTGCACTAATATGTTAAATTGTTTAACTTAGATTAGAAAAAGCATGCTTACGTGTTAATTGCCTATTTGACACTTCGTGCGCCATGCTTAGTTAGATTCTTACTTTCCTTATCTGTAATTAGTATGAACTGTGTAAATTTGATGCCATACTTGTCATTTTATCTTGCATTGCATATTTAAATTAGGACTACGGACGTATTTCGGGAGATCCCCCAGCACTGCATATTTATGTTGGGAATACAAACGTATTCCGGGAGATCCCCCAGTACTGCATAATCATTTGGAACTACGGGACGGTATCCTGGGAGTTTCCACCTTGTGTTTACCTTGTTCTGAACCGAGCGCTCCCTTGACTGTTAAGTTTTTGCGAAGTTCTTTTAACTGTTTACTATAGAATTTACTTATCTGTTTTACCGTTTTAATTTATTATATTACTCCGGTAGGGCCTTAACCTGACCTCGTCACTACTTGACGGAGGTTGGGCTTGGCACTTACTGGGTACCATTGTGGTGTACTCATGGCATTTCCTGCACATGTTTTCGTGTGCAAATCCAGGTACGAGCTATCAGCCTCAAGGATAGTACATGTTGCTGATTTCTAGGAGACTTCAAGGTATTTCTTCCTACGTCCGTAGAATCCTCAGAGTCCCCTTCTACTCCATCGTCTAGAGTTTATTTATGTATTTCAATACTTTTGTTAGAGCTACAGTAGATTATAGAAGCTTGTGACTTAGTGACATTCCGGGTCATTAGGAGTATTTTTGTATATGCCGAGCGACAACGTTTTGATATTTTGATTATGCCTTTATTTCCTTATTATTGTGTTTTCTTTTAAGTTTTCTCATAAATATTAGGCTTACCTAGTCGTAGAGAGTAGGTGCGGTCACGATACCTTTCGGAGGCTAAGTTGGGTCGTGACAAGTTGGTATCAGAGCTCTAGGTTCATAGGAGTGACGAGTCACAATCCGATTTATTAGAGTCTCCCGGATCAGTACAGAGACGTCCGTATCTATCTTCGCGAGGCTATGTAAATGTCAAGAAAAATCATATTCCTTTGATTTCCTTGTCGTGCGAGTTATTGACATCAAAATTCTAAAACTCTATTCTATTCTTTCTCACAGATGGTGAGGAGCCGTACCGGGAGGATCGCCAGAGATAGGAGTCGAGGTAGAGGACGAGCACGCGGTGCAACCGTAGCATCTGCGAGAGCTGCGACAAAGGAGACCACAGAAGCTCCAGCTTGAGGGCCTCCACCGGAGATTCCTATTTCTACTCCAGCTCTCTAGGAGACTTTGGCTTAGTTCATGAGTATGTTCAGCACTCTGACTCTGGCTGGTCTACTTCCGATAGCCCCAGCCACATCTCAGGCCGGGGAAGGGGAACGTACTCCCGCATCCCACACTCATGAGTAGAGGGTACTGGTTGATCAGGACCTAGAGTACATTCCTATACCCCCAGTGGTTCTGGTTCAATATGAGGCCAGGGTAGCTGTTTCTGAGGCAGATCAGCTCAGACTTGAGAGGTACAAGAAGTACCACCCACCTACTTTCAGCGGACTAGATTCAGATGACGCTCTGGGTTTTCTTGAGGAGTGCCATCGTTGTCTCTGCACTATGGGCATTGTGGAGATGAGTGGAGTTTCTTTCACCCCTTTCCAGCAAATAGCTGAGTAGTCCGGACGAGGCAACTTCAGTCACTTGTGCCTATGAGCTGAGTAGTCCAGACGAGGAAACTTTAGTCACTTGGACTCAGTTAAAGAGATGTTCTTTCGAGAGTATGTCCCTCAGAGCCGCAGGAAAGCTTGGCGCACAGAGTTTGAGGAGTTGCGCCAGGGTGCTATGACGGTGTCGGAGTATGCAGTCCGTTTTAGTGAGTTAGCTCATCATGCACAGGCTTTGGTTTCCACAGCCAGAGAGAGGGTTCGCCTCTTCATTGAGGGACTCCACCCCAGTATTCGGACCAGCTTGGCCAGAGTGTTCGAGATGGATATTACTTATCAGCAGGCGGTGAGTATTGCCAGGAGGGTAGAGGTCATGTTTGCTCGGGACAGAGAGAAGAGAGAGGCCAAGAGGTCTCGAGAGGCTGGTCATTATTTGGGAGCTCGTGCACCAGCAACACGATATGGTAAGGGTTTTGTGAGTCGCCTTGTTCATTCAGCTCTTCCTGCAGCCAGCGGTATTCCAGCTCCAACTGCCACTCCACCTCCTCAGCCAGCTCAAGGTGGTGGTCGGGGAGGTCGAGGTCGTCCTAGAGGGGAGGCCAGGCAGGTACTATGCCCTTCCAGCCTGTTCATAGGCCTTTGCTTCAGATTCAATTATAATAGGTATCGTCCCTGTTTGTTATAGGGATGCATCAGTATTATTTGACCCATGCTCTACGTATTCATATATGTCTTCCTATTTTTATCGACATTTAGGGATATCTCGGGATTCTTTGAGTTTTCCTATTTATGTATCTACTCCTATAGGAGATTCTCTAATTGTGGACTGCGTATATTGGTCGTGTTTGACTCGTAGTAGTTTTGAGACCAGAGCTGATTTGTTATTACTCAGTATGGTAGATTTCGATGTTATCTTGGGCATGGACTGGTTGTCACCCCATTATGAGATTCTTGATTGTCACGCTAAGACCATGACGCTCTCTATGTCATGCTTACTGAGATTAGAGTGGAGAGGTACCTTAGAGTATACTCCCCGCAAGGTCATTTCATTTATTAAGGCTCAACGGATGGTTGAGAAGGGATGTGATGCGTATTTGGCCTATGTGAGAGATGTTAGTGTTGATACCCCTACAGTTGAGTCAGTCCCAGTAGTGAGGGACTTCCCTGATGTATTTCTAGATGATCTTTCGGGTATGCCGCCCGATAGAGACATTGATTTCGGCATTTATTTGTTGCTGGGCACTCAACCCATTTTATTCCTCCTTACCGTATGGCTCCTCCTGCGTTGAAGGAGCAGTTGTAGGAGTTGCTAGATAAGGGTTTCATCAGGCCCAGTGTATCACCTTGGGGTGCTCTGGTCTTATTTGTGAAGAAAAAGGATGGTTCTATTCGTATGTGTATTGATTATCGGCAGTTGAACAAGGTTACAGTGAATAACATGTATGCTTGTCCTCGCATAGATGATCTATTTGATTAGTTACAGGGTGCCAGGGTATTTTCCAAGATTGACTTGTAATCTGGCTATCATTAGTTGAAGATTCGAGAGTCGGACATCCCGAAGACTGCCTTCAGGACCAAATATGGTCACTATGAGTTTCGTGTCATGTCATTTGGGATGACCAATGCCCCAGCAGCCTTTATGAATATGATGCACAATGTGTTCCGTCCATTTCTTGTTTACTTCATCATTGTGTTTATTGACGACATCTTGGTATATTCCGGTCTCGGGACGATCATAAGAATCACTTGAGGACCTTGCTTCAGACTTTGTGGGAGAAGAAATTATATCCAAAATTTTCTAATTGTGAGTTGTGGCTTGATTCAATGGCATTCTTGGGCCACGTAGTGTCTTGTGATGGGATCAAGGTGAACCCGAAAGAAGGTGGAGGCAGTGCAGAGTTAGCCTAGACCATCATCAGCTATGGAGATCCGCAGTTTCCTTTGTTTGGTGGCGTGGTACTACTATCGCTTTGTAGAGGGATTTTCATCTATTGCAGCACCTATGACCAGGCTGACCCAAAAGAGTGCTCCATTTAGGTGGACCGAGGAGTGTGAGGAGTGCTTTCAGAAGCTCAAGACAATCTTGAACACAACTCCAATGTTAGTATTGCCTACAGGTTCGGGGTCGAACACTGTCTATTGTGATGCCTCGAGGATTGGCCTTGGAGCGGTATTGATGCAGGACGGTAGAGTGATTGCCTGCGTGTCCAGACACTTGAAGGTGCATGAGAAGAATTATCCGCTTCATGACCTCAAGCTAGCAGGTGAAGATCTGGCATCATTATTTGTACAATGTCCCCTATGAGATTTACACTGATCACCGGAGTTTGCAGCACTTTTTCAGGCAGAAGGAACTTAATATACGTCAACGGAGGTTGTTAGAGCCACCGAAAGACTATGATATCACAATATTATACCACCCGAGGAAGGCCAATGTAGTGGCCGACGCCTTGAGTCGCGGGGCGGAGAGTTTGGCATATCTTCTGGTAGCTGAGAGGCCCTTAGCCTTGGATGTTCAGACCTTAGCCAGTTAGTTTGTGAGATTGGATATTTCAGAGCATAAACGAGTATTATCTTATTTTGTTTCTCGGTCTTCTCTTTATGACCGCATCAGGGAGCGTCAGTATGATGACCCCCACCTTCTGGTTCTTCAGGTCAGGGTCTTGCGAGGTGATGCCAGGGATGTGACTATATATGATGACGGTGTGATGAGGATGCAGGGTCGGATATGTGTGCCCAATGTCGATGGGCTTCGGGATTTGATTCTTTAGGAGGCCTATAGCTGGCGGTACTCCATTCATCCGGGTGCCGCGAAGATGTACCAGGACCTGAGACAACATTATTGGTGGAGAAGGATGAAAATAGATATACCTGGATTTGTGGCCAAGTATCTCAACTGTCAGTAAGTTAAATATGAACATCAGATACCAGGAGGATTACTTCAGAGGTTAGAGATCCCAGAGTGGAAGTGGGAACGGATCGCCATGGACTTTGTGGTTGGACTTCCTTTGACTTTGAGAAAGTTCGATGCTATTTGAGTGATCATGGATTGGCTGACCAAGTCAGCCCATTTCATTCTAGTGTTGACTACATACTCCTCATAGATATTGGCGATATTTATATCAGGGAGATTGTCCGTCTTGACGGCATTCCGGTATCCATCATTTCAGACAGAGGTACACAATTCACATCACGGTTCTGGAGGGTCGTACAACATGAGTTGGGCACTAGGGTGGAGCTGAGCACAACCTTTCACCCTCAGCGGACGATTTAGATTCTTGAGGATATGATTCGTGCATGGGTGATGGAGTTAGGAGGGTCATAGGACCAATACTTACCACTTGCAGAGTTTGCTTACAACAACAGTTACCAGTCCAGCATTCAGATGGCACTATATGAGGCTTTGTACGGTAGGCGGTGCCGGTCCCCAGTGGGATGGTTTGTGCTGGGCAAGGCCGGATTGTTGGGTACAGATTTGGTCCAGGATGCCATGGACAAGGTGAAGGTGATTCAGGAGAGACTTCACACAACCTTGTCCCGACAGAAGAGTTATGTGGACTGAAAGGTTCATCATTTGGTATTTCTGGTTGGTGAGCAGGTCTTGCTTCGGGTATCACCTATGAAAGGCGTCATGAGGTTCGGGAAGAAGGGCAAGCAAAGCCCGAGGTTCATTGGTCCTTTCGAGATAGTGCGGCGCACTGGGGAGGTTGCTTATGAGCTTGCCTTGCCTCCCAACCTAGCAGGAGTTCATCCGGTATTCCACGTTTCTATGCTCCGGAAGTATCACGGTGATCCGACTCATGTATTGGATTTCAGCTCAGTCCAGCTGGACAAGGATCTATCTTATGTTTAGGATCCAGTAGCCATTTTGGATAGGCTGGTCAGAAAGCTCAGATCAAAGAATATTGCTTCAGTAAAGGTCCAGTGGAGGGGTCATCCGGTCGAGGACGCTATTTAACCAAAGAATTAGATTCTCTGCCAAAGCTATTTTAAGAAATACTCGGGTTTCTGATAACCAAGGAAATGGATTTATAATAATTAGACTTGTATTAAGAAAGCAATAAGAATGTGTAAAAGTAAGTATATTTATGTAGTGGTTCGAACGTGTCCATACAAGTGATATTTTACTCCCTTTTATAGGGAATTTCTTAATATAACGCCTACTCTTTTTAATATCATTAATGTAACGTTATAATAGGTAATCGTAACTATTGCGTGAATATTATGTAACGTTTGGATCATTGATTGAAGATCTTTGAATCTGCCCTTTATTCTGCCTTGGTTCATTTTGATCGTGTCTCTTCAACTCTTCAATTAGACCGAGGCTCCCACATATAATTGTCTCGTGGGTATGATGTTCCGTTCCTCTTTGTCTCGTACCTCTTTGTAAATTTATGACCAGCTGTCATGTTTTTATTTCTCCACATGGATCGCCTTGTCATCAAAAATATTACCCGTGTGAAGTCTATGTTTTACCAATACATATAGTCCCCCAACTTACCATTTATTTATCAATTAAATATTTAGTAAGTGGGGTACTCATTTATGGCGGGAAGTTTTTGCCGCCGCTTCACTCGTACCATCGCATCTGTCGCTGAATGCATACGCCGCTTGTCACTTCCATTTAATGCTCGTTCCATGTGGCATTCTCGGATTGATTCTGCAATTATTCAGCGCTTTTTAGGGCTTTTTTCGGTTGCAACTGTCACGAAGTGACAATTTCAATTATGACTTTCACATCACTATTTTTTCAATTTTTTGAGGGTCGCCTTTGAGTATAAATACCCCTTTTCTTTCCTTTACTTTGACTAAAAACTTCTAACTCTCCTTCATTGTTTGTAAATTCTTCTTTCTCGTAAATATGTCTTCCTCAAACCAGCAACCTAGAAAATTTATCATTGTTGACGAACTATATCCTTCTTTTGTTCCGATCCGGAGTAGGAGGGGTGGTAGGCTAAGAAGCTTAATTTCTACACCTTGCAGGGGTTCTTTTTCTTCTCGCAATATATCCGCCATCTTCTAGGTCTAATATTTCTTCGTCTTCTTCGAGGGCTAGGTTTTCTAGATCTTCTTCTAAGAGTAGGGAACCTAATGAACCACTTCGTGAGCCAAGAGTCGATGAGATTGTCCCTGCCGAGTTTTCTTTTATAAAGGATAGTGAGGCCACTAGTAAACAACTTTCTTCCATGTCGTCCCATGATCGTGGTGACCTTTATCCTACCCAAATCACAGAGGGTTTAATGTCACTCGTGTGTAGAGATTGCTGATGGAAATATGATTTTCTAGTCGTAGTTCCTAATGACAATAAGAGAATAACCTCTTACAGAGCTGGGTATTATTTTGTGTATACTCATCCCTTTACTTTAGGATTTAAGCCTCCCATCGACCCTGCCATCATAGAATTTTGTCGATTCTTTAATGTTTGTTTGGGACAGATCGGTCCTCTTATTTTGAGGGCAGTTGCATGCCTTAGGTATTTGGCCAACTTAGCTTCAGTTCCTTTTAGTTTCCATCATCTTATTTATCTCTATTCCCCGATGCTATTCCGCGAAGGAGTTTTCACTCTCGCGGCTAGGAGTAAAAGAGTTTTAGTTATACCCAATGATGACAAGGATAGGGGATGGTATGTCCGGTATGTTGCTGTCCCCACTGCAGGTTTGGTAGGTGAAGAAAATCTCCCCTTCCCTGAGAAGTGTAACTTTGCACGTGAGTACAATTTTGCTCACATTCCTTCTTCATTTTTGATAGATTAACAGTACCGTGACTATTTTATTTTCGTTTTGCAGCAACCATGGGAACCGTCGAGGAAGTCTCCGGTTTCCGTGATTGTGTAGAAACATTGATGTTGATCGCTCCTATGGAAGAAATTTCTTGGAAGTACCTCTCGTCAAGGTGTGGTTGGAAAGTGAAAACCCATGGTAAGGTTTTTTATTTCCGTTCTTTCTCTTTTTCGAGCTTATCTGATCCCTTTCATTTGTTAGGGTTTCCCGCTCGTGGGATCTCTGCTGCTGCCGTGTCTGATTCAAAACTTTCTTTGGCTATGGTCCAAGAAATCATTGTTAACTCCTCTTCGTCAAAAAGGAGATCAAGTGGGTCTCATACCTTGGAGGATGAGGAAGAACGGGAGGAAGGTTCCTTGATTCGGAGGTCGCAGAGAAGGAAGGTCGTATCTGACGATGAGTCTGTTCCCGTTGTTGATCCCCCTTCCGTACCTTAATCAGAACATTCTGCTCATGAAGATGCATTTCCCTCTCCTGCTAATGAATCAATTGAACAACTGTTCCACCAAGGTTTTGGCACAGTTTTAGAGGAAGCACCTCTTGCTATTTTCCCTTCGTCTGCTCCTGTGGAACTTTCGTTTACTGCTCCCATTACTGTTTCTGCTCCCCAACCTATTCCGTCCGTGGCTCCTTCATCTACCCTTACTTTCGTGCCTTCTATTGTCGAAGTAGGATCTTTCAGTAGTGGGGTGATGAAGCAAATAATGATAGAGGTTCCTGCGGGAGGCAGCCTCTTAAAGAAGTCAGGCCAGGCGAATGTGTGGTTGAAGCCCCTAATAGGCCCGATTGAGAAGTCTAAGTTGGAGAGTCACAACTCCTTAACTTGGATGAACGAGATTGTGCACTCGTCCCTGAAGGTATACTTTATATCATCCATCCCCTTTTTTATATCTTTTACCGTATCTAAGTTCTCCTTTTATGCAGATATATCTTATTGGCACGGAATTAATGAAAAGAATCGTTCATACGGAGCAATTAGCAAATAACTATCATACTGAGGCTGACAACTGGAAGGAGCAGTTCGAGAGTATTCAGCTTGATATGGAGGCAATAGAGGAGAAGAAATGTACCTTGGAGCAGCACATCAGAGTAATTGTAGCGGAATTGGCCATAGAGAAGGCATCATCAAGTCAGTCAGGCAATGATAAAAACATCTTGGAGTCTTCCATTGCGGAGCAGCTTTCCCACTCTACTGAAGAGATAAGGAGCTCGAAGGCTTTGTTGGATAAAAATGAGGCTTATGCTAGTGAACTTGTGCAATCACTTACTCAGACTCAAGAAGACCTCCGTGAATCTTCAGACAAGATTCAATTTCTGGAAAGATCCCTTTCCCATTTGCAGGCTTCATATGATGCTGTCGTGGTTGAGAGAGATGAGCTAAGAGCCGATATTGAACAATGGGAGAAAGACTATGATGCTCTTGAGGACAAAGCAGCTGTCGACGTGAGTTGGTCTTATTTGAATGCCCAGCTTGACACATTCACGTAAATGGGCCAAGAGAATTTTGACTTAGAAGTTGAAATTGCCAAAACCAAGGAGACTATTGAAAAGTCTCGGCAACGTCAGAATTTTTTATCACCTGAAGTTGAAGTCCCAACGGGTGATGAGATCGTGCCTGATGAAGCTAATGTTCAAGCCTCTCCATCTCAAGACGCTCCTCCTACTAACGAAGATAATCCCCCCAATATCTAGTGAAAGAGTTATTGAACCCTGTCTCTTTTTTTTTCTTTGGAACAATTGATGGTTACCCCTGATCCCATTTGGGTGTAACGTTTGGTTATTTTATGTCCCCAATGACAAATTAGGGGCAACCTTGTATAAACAAATATGGCTTTAAACCAAGTTAATACTTAGTTTTTGCCATAATATTAATATTAGCATGACTTAAGGTTTCTCGAGTTCTTGCTTTACTCTTAAGTGTTTGCATGCTTTTCGTTAGGGTTTTTGTTTTACCCCTTAGTTTTTAATTTGGCATTGAAAATGCTTTGATATTTCGTATCTTTTTTAAATAAGCACGATTTATAAAAGAGGGCCCTTTTTATGAACAACACTTAATGAAGAAGACGTCTCAACTTCATAATGGTGTAAACATACAAAAGAGAGATAGGAATTCACATGTTTTCTTTGAATAATGTTTTGAAGAAAGTCTTTACATTATTCGAACTTTCGTAATATTTTACATGTGTTTGAGTATCGTCTATAACTCTTTCATAACTATTTTCTTTTACAACAGATTTTGAATAAACACGAGGGTATGAATTTTTAACCGTAACTGTTTTCTTTTACAACAGATTTTGAATAAACACGAGGATATGAATTTTTACCCGTAACTAATATTCTGCCGTTAACCTAAACATTCGTTTACATTCACGAATATGTTTTTTGTTGGTTTCTGGATCAGGATTTGTGTGTTTTGTCTTTGGCTCTTTGATTTTGCTCATAACGCTTGACTTGTTGGGAAAAATGGATCTTCAGGCTTGAGCTTTGACTTTTTTGATAGTCTTCTTTGTTTCTTCCTCTTTGCCTTCCATACTGTATAGTCCCCAATTGTTTGAGCTTTGAAGGATGAAATCTCGAGCACTTGACTATTTCATTCTCGTGGTCCTTTTCATGAAAAGGAAAAATATACGGGACTCGAAGGTATATAGTTTAGATGATGACTGCTTAACCCTTTAAAACGCCCATCAGAAAGTTGTAACCATAGACCTGGAATTCAGTTACTTCCTCGTATCTATGCAGGTCTAATATCATCATCTAGTTATGGGTTATATTTTTTCCTATTATCTAAAATGGTTAGTATAATTTTAACTGTACTATAATGAAATCGAACGTAATGATACCTGACCGTGGGTATTCCTTTTCCTTAGAAGTAATATTTCTTGAAATGAGCAACATTCCAACTTGTTGGTAAAATTCTGCCATCCATGGTTTCCAGTTCATAAGCGCCTTTCCCAGCAATGCCACAGACTTTGTAGGGTCCTTCCCAATTTGGATTTAGTTTTCCAGCACCGGCCTCCTTTGTTTATTGGAGAAATATTTTAAGGACGAAGTCCCCAATTTTAAAATATCTGAGGTGAGCTTTTCTGTTGTAATATCACTCTATAATTTGTTTTTGAGCTGTCATACGTATTAATGCAGCTTCTCTCATTTGCTCGAGCACTAGATTTGTTCTCATCTCGTCGTCGTTTGTTTCTTCTGTTGCTGTTGTGAATCTCGTTCTTGGTTCACCAATCTCCACAGGTATTAAAGCTTCTGAACCGTAAACAAGCGCGAATGGGGTTTATCCCGTGGTTGTCTTTGCGGTAGTTCTATAAGCCCATAATACAGCTGGTAGCTCTTCAGGCCAATTTCCCTTAGCTTTTTCTAATCGCTTCTTCAAATTGTTGACAATAATTTTATTTGTTGACTCAGCTTGCCCATTAGCCACAGGATGATATGGGGAAGAAGTGATTCGTTTGATTTGCAACCTTTGGAAGAATTTTATGATTTGTGAGCATATGAATTGTGGGTCATTGTCACATACGATTTCCTTTGGTACACCAAAGCGGCATATGATGTTTCGCCATATGAAGCTTTTCACTTCTTTTTCTCGCACCTGTTTAAAATCATATGCCGCTTTGGTGTACCAAAGCGGCATATGATGTTTCGCCATATGAAGCTTTTCACTTCTTTTTCTCGCACCTGTTTAAAATCATATGCCTCCACTCATTTTGAAAAATAATTTGTTAATATAAGTAAAAATCGTACATTTCCTTTGGCTGGGGGTAGAGGTCCTACTATATCCATTACCATTTCATAAACGCCCAAGGTGACACAACTGGGTGGAGTAATTCCGCTGGTCGATGCATATTGTTAGCATATCGCTGGCATTTATCGCATTTAGCTATGAATCGCTCAGCGTCTTCTTCCATTTTAAGCCAATAATACCCTACTCTGATAAGGGTTTTGACTAAAGACCTTGCTCATGCGTGGTTTACACAATGTCCTTCGTGTACTTCTTTCATTACGTACTCAGTTTGATTAGGTCCAAGGCACTTTGCTAGGGGACCTCCAAACATTTTTCGATATAGAGTATCACGAACTAGGCAGTACCGTGTTGCTTTTCGGCGAAGTGCTTGAGCTTCTTTTCTATCTTCAGGCACAGTACTATTTTGCAAAAGAATTACAATTTCGTTTCTCCAATCCCAGGTGAAATTATTAAATGTTACCTCATTTTTGTCCTGGTCGATCGCTGAATGAAATAAGTGTATCACAATAGCATTATCTTTATTCGTTACATCGGTAACTGCTGCAAGATTAGCTAATGCATCCGCATCTACGTTTTCCTCTTTGGACACTTGCATAATTTTCCATGACTGGAATTGCCTTACTAGGTCTCGTGTCTTTTCCATATATTGTTTCATTCGAGTCTCTCTAGCAGTATAAGCCCCCTGCATCTGGTTTATCACTAGTTTAGAGTCACTTTTTATCACGATCTGCTCGATTGAGAGTTCTCGTGCTAATTCAAGTCCTGCAATGACAACTTCGTACTCTACTTCATTGTTAGTTATGGGATAACATTTAATGGCTTGTCTTATCTTTTCGCCCGTAGGTGGTATACAAACAATTCCCAAACAAGCTCCTTTTACATTAGAAGAGCCGTCAGTAAACAGGGTCCATATTCTTGGATTAGCCCCGATGAAGATTTGCAATTCTTTTTCCACTTCAGGAATTATGCTAGTATTGAAATCATCAACAAAATCGGCCAAAACCTGAGAATTTATTGCAGTCCTGGGCTGATAAACTATGTCATGTTCGCTTAGTTCTATTGCCCATTTAGCTAATCTTCCTAACAGTTCTTATGTATGCAAAGTACTTCTCAGTGGATATGAAGTTACGACAGTAATTGGGTGACACTGAAAGTACGGTCTTAGCTTTCTAGCTGCCATGATTAGAGCCAAGGCTAATTTTTCTAGATGAGGATATCTAGTTTCAACATCTAATAAGGACTTACTTACGAAGTAAATAGGAGATTGTTTACCTTTGTCATCCTTTACCAAAACTGCGCTTACGACAATTTCTGCAACAGCAAGATAAACATATAACATTTCCCCTTCTTTTGGTTTAGACAGCAGCGGGGGATTTGATAGATAGGCCTTCAAGTCTTTAAGAGCCTGTTGGCATTCTTTCATCCATTCGAACTGATTCTGCTTCTTTAGTACTGAGAAGAATTTAAAACTCATCTTTGAAGACCAAGAGATGAATCTTCCTAAAGTTGCAATCCTACCTGTCAATCTTTGAACATTTTTTTTGCTCGTGAGTATATCAGGTATTTCCTCAATAGCTTTAATTTGAGCAGGATTTACTTCAATGCCTCTATTTGATACGAGAAAACCCAAAAATTTAAATGATTTGACGCCGAAGTCACACTTTTCTTGATTTAATTTCATGTTATACATGCGGAGTATCTCAAAAGTAATTGAGAGATATTAGAAATGATCTTCTGCTTGTGTTGATTTCACCAACATGTCATCAATGTGCACCTCCATTGTTTTCCCCAGATGTTCCTGGAACATCTTGGTCACTAGCCTTTGATACGTGGCTCCAACATTTTTCAAGCCAAAAGGCATGACTTTGTAACAATAAGTCCCCCTGTTCGTAATAAAGGAAGTTTTCTCCTCATCTGAGGGGTTCATTTTTATCTGATTATAACTAGAATACACATCTAGAAGCTTAATAATTCATGACCTGCAGTGGCATCAATTATTTGATCTCTGTGTGGTAACAGAAATGAGTCTTTTGGGTATGCCTTACTAAAATTTGTATAATCTACGCATACTCTCCATTTACCATTCTTTTTAGGTATCACTACGGTGTTAGCTAACCAATTAGGATATTATACCTCACGTATTTAACCGGTTTTCAAGAGTTTCTGTACCTCTTCATCGATCACTTGATTCTTGAACGATCCCTGCTTTCTTTTCTTTTGCTTGACAGGTACGAAGGATGGGTCTTTATTTGGTTTATGAGTCATCACTTCTGGGGGTATACCTGTCATATCTGAATGTGACCAAGCAAAACAATCTGCGTTAGCTTTTAAGTATTCAATTAACTTACCTTTACTCGTTGGGCTTAGCCTTGCGCCTATATGGACTATTTGCTCAGGATCATGTTCGAACAGTGAAACAGCTTCGAGCTCCTCAATAGTTGTCTTGATATTCTTATTTTCTTCTGGTTGTTGAATAACATCAGGTCTGGAATCCATGTCCGTGTGTCTTGATGCGACATCCGTGGTGATTTGGTTCACCGTATCTTTATCGTTTTCTTCCGTGTCTGTTAGAATTGTTTTCTCAGCCCTTTGATTCTTCCGTTATTTCTTCTTTATTGTAATGTATCACTGAATCGATGTTTCTTGAGGTCTGCTGATCACCTCGAATCTGTTGGATTCCTTATTTGGAAGGGAATTTAATCACCTGATGTAGAGTAGATGGTACTGCCTCTATATCATTGACCCAAGGTCTTCCCATGATTACGTTATAAGCCATATGGGTATCAATGACTTGGAATTTCGTATCCTTGATAACGCCTTCTGCATAGGTACTAAGCTCGATTTCTCCTTATGTTATGACAAGAGAGTTGTCGAACCCAGATAAGGAATGTGCTTTTGGAATTATACAGTTCCCCATTAACATCTCTTCCACAACCCTCAACAAAATGATATTGACCGAGCTACCTAGATCAATTAACACTATTTTCACGTTAGTGTCATGTATAAGTAAGGATATTACCAGTGCATCATTGTGTGGAAGTAATAATCCATCAGCATCTACGTCGTCGAAGGATATATTATCAGCCTCCAAAGTTTCACGAGTTTTTTTCCCGTGAGTTTATATGAACTTGGTCGTTCTTTTATAAGTTACGCCATTCACTTCCTCTCCTACGTTTATCACATTTACTGTTCTCTTTGAAGATGGTGGCTTTGGGGGCTCCTGCATGTTCTTCATATATTCTTGTTTACCTTTTTCACTAAACAGTTCTGTTGGATAACCTTGTTTTAGTAAATGTTCTACCTCACCTTGCAATAACCTGCAATCTGACGTTTTGTGCCCATGATCGTTGTGAAATTTGCACCAGAAGTATGGATTCCATCTGTTTGGATTTGATCTCATTTCTTTGGGACATCGAACTTTATCACCCATACTTTATAATATAGTTATTAATTCAGAAGTACTTACATTGAAATTGTAGTCTCCAATTCTTGCATTACTTTATTTCGCTCATCTCGATCCTTGTCGGATCTTGATGATGATGAGCTCGAATCTCTATTTGGCGGTATGTGATTAGATCGTGTGTTTTCAAATTTGGAACGAGTCTCCCATCCCGAAGGTCCCATATATGGTTCGTACCTAGTTTTACCGGTTCTCCTTTCTGATTCGGAGCGTCTAGAATCGGTCTTGTCTTTTGCTTTTGTCTGTGCAATGGTATCTTCTTCTATTCGTAACTTGGTGTTGTACCTGTTATAGACATCGTTCCATGTCGTGGCTGGGACGCTCACTGCCAAACATATTTTCTCTAGATGGAAAGCCCCTCTTTGACTTTGATATAGAACACATAAAGGGGGAGAGTCATAGTCTCCCTTATTTCCGAACAATAAAATTCATTTTTTGAAAGGTCAGTAACAATGCGATATTCCATAGATAAGCAAGAAACTGAAGCCTCTCTTCTTATTAATGATGTACCGGCTTGAATTCACTTTCACTTTAGGAATGGGTACCGGCCAACCCATAAGTCAGTAGAAAACTTCTGACACGATGACTCATATACTCGGTTGCACTCCGAATGAAGTGTAGTTTTTACTGATCCTTTGCTGAAGCCAATCTCATCTACTATGAAGGCGCGTAAAACTGATTATCTATACCTACAGGCATGAATAAATCGCCCCCCAACAAAAGGACGTCAGTACGAATAATGTACTGAGTATGTAAGGCATGTAAATCAGTATATAAAGGAGGAATAAACATGGAGTAAAGGACTCAACCTGTAAGTCTGGATAGCTCTGTAAATCATGAAATATTTATTATGTCATGCGTATGCATATAAATGTCATGTAATGCATAGGCATGTACGTACATAACATCATCAAGCCTCTGAGGGCATCCCATCATATCATCTCGGCCACTGTGGGAAAATCATCAACGTATACCAGCTGATAATGTGGTGGTGCGTATATAACGCCATAACCTTTCCCATATCCCATATACATATATATACATATATATACGCGTATATAACGCCATCTGGTCATGGGTCAATGTGCATGTATAAATGCATAAAATACATATGAAATACGTTAATAAAGCTCTCGGTACGTCATAATACCATTATGCCTCTTATTAATATCATGAAATAAACTTTACCAATTTATGTATTTTTGAGACTCATGAACAGTTGATAGAAAAATATGACACATGGGAGAATACGAATATATACATCTCTAGCATTTCTACGAATAAAGTAATTTATGGAAGTTGTGCATTTGCTCGTTTCGCTTGTGTCGTATAGATCATGCAAAAAAAAAAACTAAGGGATAACCTTAACATACCTGACACGATTCTCTATCGGAAACAACCTCTCTACCTTGTGGGAGTAAACTACCCTCCCCATACCCCACTTGTGGGAGTACACTGGGTATATTGTTGTACTCAATTACATAAGACTGCAGACTGATGTCACATATCCAAAATCCTGAATAGGCAGATGAATAAAGTGAAGTACCTCAATCACACTGACTTGTATTGCCACAATCTCTGTGGAGAGCTATATCTTCGATAGCTCTTTTACATGTATATTTATCGTATGTGAGGTCGTCGAGTTGGATCTGGATCAAACATCTTCTTTACAAGATCCTTTGCTCTGTTGAAATCAACTACAGAGCGAATAATTGCTTGGGCGACTCCTTCTTAAGTCTCTAACAAGAAAGGTGAAACACCGCAGAGAAGAATGTCACGACCCAAATCCTAGTTTAGGTCGCGATGGCGCCCAACTCCGATGTCAGGCAAGCCAACCTTAATTACTAGTGATCCCCTTTTAGTTTATCAAACATTTGCCAATACTTGTGAAATTTTAGGACTTAATTACGAGATAAACAAGTGATTTAAACAACTATAAAGGGAGAAATAATTAAATTAACCACCACCAATAATTACAACCCAAAAGAATATAATATCCATTACGTAGGTATTCGAGGAACTGGCGTCACGAGCCTACGGGCATCTAATAGAAATGAATATCCCAAAAGAAAATACAAGTCTGCCCTACTGTCTGATGAATTATAAACAGACATAGAAAAAGAAAAGAGGAACTCCAAGGTGCTGCCAAAGAAACGCGTCAAGGAGAGAAGCTCACCGAGAAGTCCACACCAACAGTAGGTCAGGGACGAACTCCGGACGAATATCCAGATGCACCTGCCTCAAAACCTATACAATTAAGTACAGAAGCGTAGCAAGAGTACATAAACAAATATGCACCCAGTGTGTATCCCGTCTAATGTCGAAGAAGTAGTGACGAGAGATCGACGTGATACTTACTAGGGTCAAAACTAAATAATATAATTAGTTAAAGGCTACGCAGGAATAGCAGTCGTAGTAATCACAAGGACATGAGATATGAAGTATAAATTTGTAATTACCTTTGCATGTGAAATTTCACTAACACATAATATACCTCCTTTTCAGATGAATCAATTTATACAATTATCACAAAACTCCTAGTCAAATATATAGAACATAGTATGCCAAAAGCGTACGGCCGAAGCGTTGTGAAAATAAATTTGCACTGCCGAGGGTCGAACGACTCGAACCATAGATGCATTTATTACCTCGCTCGCGAATCGAACATGCGACGCGGTTGACATAATAATAGGTCTATCCCGCTCGCGAATCATACATGCGACGCAGGTGCCCATAAACATACACATAATTATCAAGAATTCAGGGATTTAACAGAGATTATACTTGAAGACAAGAATTTAAGCAATGTAATTTTAAATGTAACTTCCTAAATATTTTCATAACAATTCAAGGATACTAAGAAACTCAACAATATAGTATAAGTCACCTATAAAGCACATAAAAGCATGCTTGTGAGTCCTAAAACTACCCAACATACTATAATAGTCGCTACGCACGGACTCTCGTCACTTCGTGCGTGCATAGTCCCCCCCCCCCCCCCNTTTTTCCCAAACTAAAGGTGAAAAAAAGAAAGGCCCCCCCCCCCCCCCTGCAAAGATGGACATGCAATTATTTATATTCACCTATGGGGGCAATTCCATCTTACAAGGTTAGAAATGAGACTCACCTCGTGCTGAACCTACTTTCCGGGTCAAGGATGCGCCCGAAACTCCAAACTTGTCTCCCAAGGACTCGAAACTAGTCAAATATGGTATACCTGAATTAATCTATGCTCAAAAGTACAAAATTTACCTAATTAGGTAGTTATTTCAACCTACTTTGAAAAATCCCAAAATACACCCCGGGCCCACATGCTCGGTTTCCGAAAATTCTCGAAGGAAACACTTACCCATTACCTAAGGATCATTAATATATGGTTTTTGTATGATTCCATATCTAATTAGTGGAAAATTCTCTAAATTTCATAAAGCCCTTGGTTTTTTTTCTAACCCTTGATTTTCACTAATTGGGAGGTTAATTTACCTAGGAATACATGTATTAAACTAACATTAGAGTAATCACTTACCTTTTAGTAGCTAAGTCGTTTGGCTCTTTTCCAAGCTCTCAAGGTCGACTATGGAGGAAGAAATAGGGTGAAAATGATTATGTCCCGTGTTTCTAAAGAACTCACTGCCTACAGGGATACCTAACCAGCGGCTCAAGGACCGCACCTGCGGTCTCACATCTGCGAGGGAAAACTCGTACCTGCGGAATTGGACAAGGGGGTCTGGCCTCACACCTGCGGAGAGGAGCCCGCACCTACGTCTGGACTGTGCTGTGCGGAGCCTCTTCTGACTCAACTTCACCTTCTCTAAAGCATCCTTCACCAGGTCGGTGCCATATAACTTAGCCTCGCCAGGCTCAAACCACCCGATAGGAGAACGACATCGCCGGCCATACAAAGCCTCAAATGGATCCATCTCGATGCTTGACTGATAAGTATTATTGTAAGTAAACTCGGCCAAAGGAAAGAACTGGTCCCACTGACCTCCAAAGTCAATCACACATGCCCTGAGCATGTCCTCCGATATCTGAATTGTCCGCTCTGACTGACCATTAGTCTGAGGGTGAAATGATGTGCTGAGATATATCTGGGTACCCAACTCACCATGCAATGCTCTCTAGAAGTGCGAGGTGAACTGAGGACCTCGATATAATATAATGAAAACCGACACACCGTGAAACCGGTGTTACGCCCCGTAGTAATACATCGATGATATGCTCTGCAGTAATATATATTGCGGTGATATTACGCTTCGCGGTATTAAGTTACGGCGATGCTGCACCCTGAAGTATTGTACGTTGAATTTGTCATAAGGTAATTGACATCAGTCCAAGTAAAAGATTATTTGGGGATTATAAGGATTATGCTATTTCACAAGTGATTAGTAATTTCGTAAAAGTAAGAGGGGAAGCAAGTCGGAGAAAATGAATTTCGTTGAACTTGGTGTTTTGGGATAAAATATGGCCCGAGCTAAAATACCCGGTATTTATGGACTAGTACCATACAAAGTACTACATGACCATGATAGTAAGGTGTACAAGGTATGTTAAAAGTGAGTAGTATTTTAAGTAATTTGACATAATCCTTAAATTATGTGAATTATTAGTAATGGGGGAATTAACTAGTTAATTAATAATTAGTGGTTGATTAATTAAAATCTTTGAATAAGATTAATAATCCCAAAACGTGGCAGCCACATATTGATACATATGATGACACTTCCATTTGAGTCAAAAGGTGGCATCTAAAACCTCTACCACGTATCCATATTTCTTAAGACTTCAAATTACAAAAATTTAAGTGGTGCACCATTATATATGTATCATTATTTACATAGTCTTTCTGA